>QGDZ01000117.1:0-119641 GCA_004367075.1 Fusarium incarnatum | reverse complement strand
CCACGAGACCCCCAAGAAGCCCGCTTACGAGGCTCCCAAGCCTAAGCCCGCTCCCAAGAAGCCTTCTTACGAGGCCCCCAAGCCCAAGACTGAGCAGCCCAAGAAGCCCGCCTATGAGGCCCCTAAGCCTGCCCCCAAGAAGGAGTCTTACACTGCTCCCAGCTACTAAATTCTGTAGCAACTTTGTAGGGTGGTGGTCGTGTGTGGATTGAAAACCGGATGTTTTGACTTACTCTTCTTGTATTTATCTTGGATATTTCTTTATAATTACCGCAGTCAAATGAAAAGGAATTCCAATCTGGGACTTTAATTCTGACAATAATGTGACGTCTGTAATTCTTAATAAGGCTAGCCCTGCTGACAGGATTCGCGAGCTGACTAACTACGGTAATCTCTAGGCAGACATCATGAGACTGGACAGTGAGGCTTTTCTTACAACATCATCTGTAGTGAAAATGACTATATGCCAGCTTTGTTCTCCAGCGCTTTCACGTCCCTCAAAACTTCCAACTCTTCCACAACCGTGGAATAAAGGTTGCGCGTTTGTAGAGTCTAGCTCTACGCCGTATTTCATCGCTTTCAAGGGTAATGATACCCCACCTGAAGATGTCGGGTTACCTCACCATGCAGGTCTCGACGCGCTCAAACAATCTGCTAAAGAATGTCCTCTTTGCCAAATGATCTTGGAAAGGGTTGATGAATTTGTTGAGGGTCTTGAGAGAGATGAACAGGATGAAGATGAACGCTATTTTGTATTTGAGCGCCAGCGTCATGGTATTCCTGACGAATGGATCTTTAGTCTCGTGCAAAGACTTGATGATGCAGATGGCTTTTGTGTTTTGGCGGATAGTACGAATAGGAAGTATTTGTACCTCATGGATGTTTTTGGGTTCTGCGTTGATCCTCAGGATTCACTCTACTCGGTCAAAAGTCGAGACCCAGATGACGCCAGCGAAGTGCTTCGAGGCTCAAGGGTTGAGCCAGATGCTGGGACGGATGATACCTTGAGTGTCGTCACAGGGTGGCTTCGCGACTGCGAAAAGAACCACACAGTTTGTCATCCTCCCAAAACTCGTCTTCCCTCACGTATCTTGGACCTCGACGGTCTGGATGATTCCAGCAAGATCAGACTGTTGGAAACACAGGGCACAGAGAACCATGAGTCGTACGTGACTCTCAGTTACTGCTGGGGCTCCGATCCATCATTCCACGTGCGAACGACCCATGCGACAATGTCCGAACACCTGGATAGCATCGACGTGGAAAGCCTCCCCCAAACTTATAAAGATGCGATCAAGATCACTCGTCATCTGGGTATTAGGTTTCTGTGGATTGACTCGTTATGTATTTGCCAGGACGATGTTGAAGACTGGGCCAGAGAGTCTGCTGCCATGCAACAGGTCTATGCCGGGGCTTACATGTCCATCGCAGCGGACAGAGCAGCTGGGTCCGAGCAGGGCTTTTTGAAGCGACCTGGACGAAAATACGTTCCAGTGACTCTCAACGACAACTTTTCAGCATATGCCTTCCAGATTCCTCCCGCAAAAGCATCTTACGCCCGCGCCTGGATGACATTCCACAACGAACCCCTCACGACCCGAGGCTGGGCCACACAAGAACGCCTTCTTCCCTACCGAGCCCTCCATTTCGGCAACGATCAAATGTTTTTCGAGTGTAACTGCCACTTTCTCTCCGAAGACGGGGTCGAAGTCAAAGGTCGCTGGAACTCACTGTATCCCGGCCCGGAAAAGAAGGGCTTTAACGATATTGCTCGCAAGTCAAGAGTGAGCGCGACGCATCAACACTGGTATTTGATCCTGGAAGATTTCTTTCATAGGGACGTTACTGTTGAAACTGATCGGCTACCAGCGATTTCTGGATTAGCTGCGCTTTTTCAGAAGAGACTCAATGAGGAGATGGGGAGTGTTGAGTATGTTGCTGGCCTGTGGAGTAATGCCTTGATGGAGGGTCTCGAATGGCAGTCTCTTAGATCCAAAGCAGAAAACGACATGTTCCCTGACCAGAAGCCGCTGCCTGGTGAAGAAGGATATGTTGCACCGACTTGGAGCCCTGCTTCTTATCTTGGTGTTTCTGCACATGGGGCGACTATGCCTGGCTGGGTCGACATTGCGCAAATTACGGGTTATCACACAACGCCCAAGACAATGGAGAACCCACTCGGCGAAGTGATCGATGGTTGGGTCAGCATCCGCGGTCCAATGATTAAGTTACATCTCAGCGATCTACTAGACGAATACGAAGCAAGGATCGGAACCTTTAGTCGAAACATGAGACTCTGTACACCCAACGGCAATGACTTTGGCTCATATTCAGGCTTCGATGGTATAACTGGCCAAAACGACGAAACTCGTGCTTGGGTTGAGAAGAGTGAGATATTCGCTTTTTTCTTGACTGAGAAGAAGTTTGATGAAGATGGGAATGAGAAGAGCCCTCCGATGACGTTTCGTTGTCTGCTGGTTATGCCTGTGAGTGAGAAAAGACGCGTTGTGCCCGGGAGGAATGAGTATATGAGAGTTGGAACTATCTTTTTGGATGAAGATGATCTTGCTGAGGATAAAGGTATTGCTGGAGATGTTGGTGGGTTCACAGAAATAGTGCTGGTTTAGATGGCTGGATAGTTCTTTTTTGTTTCTCTGGCACTTACTGAAGCAACGAGTTGCCGGATGTTACCTCTCGACGTCTCTATTTTGTCCAAAGTGCTTGATAAAGCAGTAGTAACTCGAGGTCCAGGACCAATAACTCTCACCCCAACATCGGCCGTCAAACCACCAGGTCATACTCCCTTCCAACGGCATCCACATCCACCCCTCCTCTCCAACCCGTCCAAGTCGAACATCCTCAAGCACAGCCTCTTCCCACACATGCTTTAACGAAATACCATCGCAATTCGTAACGTCAAGCGGCTCTCCCAAGCTATCCAAACGAACTTGTCCGAGAACGCGAGTCCGACCATCATCGTATTGTAAAATCAGGCCTAGTACGGCTTCTACTTGCCATAGTTTTTTATGACCATTGGTTCTGCCCCAGCAGGGAGTTATGGTAGCTAGACCGGCTAGAGGTGCCGAGGAGTAGTATGTTCCCCACGAATATTCAGTCACCCAATCTGGCTGGTTATCAGGTGCTTCCTCAACGGTCACGTCTTCGATTGGCGGTTCTCTCGCTCCTTGTATGGGAGCTTCGCTTTGAAGTGCCAGTTGTCCGATGCTGTTCCACGATTCTTCCAAGAAGATTGGAGTTGGCTCGTCAGGAGGAAGGTCTGCCAGATGTTCCCACGTCGTCGTCTCACGGTGGTCCCATCTGTGCAAGGCATCTTGCGAGGGTTGTAGACTGCAAGTGAATATACGACCTTTGCTTGTCCGAAACTGTGTCCAGTGAGTAAGTTTAGACTCCAGTGTAACGTTCACTTACCACGATGCCTTTTTGATCTATGGGATTTGCCCAAGTCCAGATCTCGCTGATTTGTTCTCGATCATCAAGGATGAAGTGTAACCAGAGAACTTTGTTGCCACTAGCCAGCGAGGGTGCGTTCTTGTAGTTCAGGTCTGGTAAACCTGTATAATGAGCGAATATAGTCGAGCAGTCTCTCAAGATGGAGGCACTTAGTGATCTCATGCCATCACCGTTTAAAACGAGAGAGTTCATTCTCCTGATCCGAGGGAAGTTCCTCCGCGAGCGATTGATGTCTATGATCCTAGGGTAAGACAAAGGTGACATGGGCTGGGGCCAGTAGTGCCTGTCGTAAGACCGTTCGCCTTCACGATACAATGAGCGTATCTTCAAACCCTACAGAGGCGTTAGTCGATACACCTTTGGGAACATGTACACTGACATCTGATTCAGCTTGAATCTTTGTGCAATCGTCTCGCCACGGGATAGTATGCCACCAAAGCCCTGGCTCTTCCTGTATCTTGGATATACCTGCACTCTCTGAGGTTGTGCAGACAATTCTTCTGATGCCCAGATGATCGTGTGCGACATACATCGTGGTTCCGGTTTTGTCTGCTGGCTTGAGCATTACAGAAAAGCCTCCTTGTATCGGGGTTTCTGATATACACTTGACGTAGTGTCTGCCCTGAAACGGGACAAAGCTAGCCCAGATTGGACCGCTTTGACTGACATGGTAGTTGATCGCCGCTGACTCTTTATGACTCAGTGGGAGACCTGCCCGCATTTCTCTTTGTTTCATGATAGAGCTGATGTCCTCGGCATGGGATACACAAGATAACATGCCATATAATATCTGGATAGTCGGTAGACATAGTGAAATGATCTGCCGCGTAACCTCGATCGGCAATCTTTTCAGCATGTTCAAAACACGCAAACAGTCATCCGAGTGCCATCGGTCTTCTAACTCATACTTGAGGATAGAACCTTCCACTAGTGTCTCAAACCAGCGCTGTCTCAAACGCGACAAAGAACGAGATAATGCAAAGGCAGAGTCAAGAA
Organism: Fusarium incarnatum; assembly: GCA_004367075.1. Lineage (NCBI taxonomy): Eukaryota > Fungi > Ascomycota > Sordariomycetes > Hypocreales > Nectriaceae > Fusarium > Fusarium incarnatum. Next base: position 115,174 of record QGDZ01000117.1, on the reverse strand, counting down.
TCTCCGCCACGTTCCAGAGCATAGGACTGTGTCGAAGTACAAACTCGGCACATGATACATGACTCACCATGGACCATGATAAAACACGGCACTCATCCTCCCATCTTGCCCACATACCTGATACTTGAAGGCGTTGTATAAAATCCGCTGACTTTAAGTCCTCCGGTTGCGATGGCCGGGTTTCACCATCGACTAGCGGGTAATTAGTGATAGAAAGTCAAATGGTTAGTATCGCTTACGTAGCACAACATGCTCAAGATGCTCATCAAATTCGACCTCGCAAAGACTGCACGTAGTTCTGAATGCCGCCATTGTGATGGTGTAGTATCGTGAAGATTTGAAAAGCACGACCTAAGGCGGGGTAAGAGTAATCTCGACAGTTGTAAGCGTGGTTATGAAAAGCAAATTGTGCTGACTAACATGTAAGACCGTGAGACAACTTGGCAGTGGATACATTTCCTTATTCAATCGATTCAATAGGTTGATAACAGGAAAGCTTACGGTCTAGTCATTGAGAGAACTACAGGGCAGTGACGAGATGATTGTAAGCGCAGTCACGCTACCTGTTGGGTGCAAGATGTGCTCCGAGATCATCAACTTAAGGTCCCTTCGTTATATTGACTTAAACTTGTCAAGTCCTCTAAGGAGCTTGACTGAGATCTCTGAGCTAGGGGTTTGATTGGACTAATATCCCTCCGGCTCATTGCCGACCTAAAACACATATCCTTACAAAGTCCTCCTGCTAGTTGCTATTTTTCTTATCCTGTAAGCAGTCCACAGCCAATAGACAACATAGAAATCCCAGCACCGGCGGCAGCGTTAACGAGGCCGACTCCGGCTGAAGCAGCCGAAAGAGATTCACAGATTCCGGTACCCGCGCCGCTGTCGCTCATAGCAACGCCGACATTGAGGAATCCCTTCATATTGCCGCTGTCGTCATTGATTCGGACGTGGACGTGGTCGGTGCTCTCCCACTGGTCAGTACGCTCTGATGATTGACCTGCAAACCAGTGTTAGAAAGCGTGAGACTGTCAGTGGTTATGGGAAACTTACCAGGGCAGCCGTGAACCTGGCTGGGAGGACATTCGCCCGTAATATAGACAACGTCCTCTCGTAGCACAGCAACGCCAGCATTGAAAACTTCCTGGAAAGCCATCTTGGCAAGGTCAAGCAGTTGCGACTTGCTTCCCCTTTGCCCCTCGAGGTTGAAGCTGCCTTCGACGCTGACAGTGTAGTCTACATCGTTGCCACGATCGCTGTTGACAACGACGGTCGTGAAACCCAAACCTCCAGAAGGGTTACAGGCTGTCTCTCCGCACTCGTCTCTAATGAGATCCAAGACGCTAGAGGGTAGGCGGGCACCATAATTTAACTTCCCGTCTCCGTACTCGACGATAGCAAAGCCACCGTCCTCACTCTTATAGAGGTCTGTGTTCTGTCGAGCAGACAGCACAGAGTTTCCCTCTGAAACAGGAACAGCAAGAACGCTGGCAGCCTGCATAGAGAGGAGAGAAGTTGCGATGGTGGCCTTCATGTTGGTGGTTCGGATTGGTATGTAGATGGTTTCAGGATAGTAAAGGTCAAGAGGGAAAATGGAGAGTAGGGCAGAGGAGCTGATGTGTGGATCTGAGAAACAGCACCTCACTCCGAGGACGTCTTACAGTTTATATAGTTTGGTCAACCACGTACTTTAGCACAATACTACAGAGTGAAAGAATACTAGACAATCAAACCCAGACGCAAGCCACTGAATGCTACTACACTAATGCTTGCATCGAGTCATTTTTGTTATCGCGCCTAACGTTACCCGTCCTTACCTGTAGACCTATGCAACAGTAGTATCAACTATAGATTTCTTTCTACTAGGTTCATTCTACGTACACTAAGGAGGCAGAGTATGCCTTGTCAATTATTCCAGCAAAAGTAACCTTCCTTATTGAGTGTAAGTAAAGATACCAATGGTTAGTTACCCTAGTAAGTAATTTAGTGCATAAGGAATGAAGATCTCTAGATACTGGTTTTCCATGTAAGAGCAATCTCTTAGTGCGATGAAGATCGATGTTTTGGAACAGTACAGTTAATCCTATAGGCTTATCGGAGGATTAAAGTGACTCGTGATGTCATTATCAGTAGTGCCGAGACCTCTACCGTTGCATCAAGAATCCTTCCTCTCCACGAGCTGGAAAATACATGGAGTGCACGGACGATAGCGGCCGCCTCGATCAGCCTCTCCACGGGGAAAAGAGGAGCATAAACCTGCTTACACAGGAGGCTGACTCCTTCTGGGTCCGCTTTTCTCCATTCCCGTAGCTTCCGCACCTGAAGGATTCCTTCAGACATCCTACAGTCAGACAAGCCGCCAAGTTTATAAATTGAATTAACTATAGCAGCGGCCGCTGAGGCTTGGCTTCCATCATACAAATGATCTCGTTTCTTCTGCTGTTGTTTTACAAGTCAGTAGACTAATTGCGATATTCAATATTAAACCTGCTCTCGGTTAGCCTTGAATCCTCCCTCGGATCCTTCCTCGGACCTTTCCTTGCTAGCAAAGCGATTAAGCATAAACAACAATCTCAAAGAGGCTAACCAGACACGTAGATGATAGAAAAACAGCGATACTAAAGCCAGTTTACCACACTGAGATAGCGAACACTGACGCAATTATCCATTACCTAAGTGCTTCAACTACAAACAATAATTCTGTTAAGCAGCTTTGGTATTACTATTTTATTACGACGCGCTTGTTATATCACTGTCCCTATTGATAAATGGACTTATCATGTGCTCTTTGACATGGGGCTCAATCCTCCTCATGTGTTAAGCCTTGTCGAGGCGGAGCATACACTGCCCCAGGAGCGGTACTCACGGAAAAAGATTACCGCACGCGTCCGGAAGGGGCTGAGGGATTGGGGGCATCCTCGGCAATCCTTATTTCCGTGTTTGCTATCATTACGCTTTACTTGGTAGGATTCTGTTCCTTTTAGTATGCAAAGAATTATTATTGGTTCTCTAAATAGAAATGTTTAAAATTTACAAGGATATAGTACGTATTCATCCTGGCACCTGAGTTCCTACGGAGTAATTACAGTCAGACTTAGCCACTTTTGTCAGCACTAGACACAACAGAAAACAGCATCCTAAATATTCTCTTCACCCTGTAATAAAACAAGTATGTATATATATATGAATAGAACTGGCAAGAACGTACAACAAATACCTCCAAGTTACTCACTTTACAGTCTTTACTTCTAAAATCGCCTAAGTGTTGCGTTGGCATTCAGATAAAAGCCTTCATCATGTTCATCAAAACCCTCGTTTCTACTTTTGCCCTAGGCGCAAGTGCCGAGCTTATCGTCGGCCTGGGTTCTTCGTACGCTGAAGGACCAGGACTTGCGCAGCCGATTGGCGAACTTCTCAGTCAAAAACTTTCAGGCAACGACGGACAACAATGGTCCTTTACCAACCATGCCGTCAGTGGTAGCGTCCTCGAGGACATCACAGGAAACCAGTCTCCCGAACTTGAAGGATCCAACCCAAGGATTGTTTACATTGTGTCTGGTGGTAACGATCTGTCGTATGCCACTTGTTTGGGCAACCCCAGCGACAGCGCGTGCCAGAATTCCATCTCCGAGGATGAATACAAGCAGCGCTATGGAGGCGTCCTGGATTCTGTTATCCAGCATACAGCAGGTGATACAGATCTGACCATCTTCTGCGTGACTTACATCAGGGCCCTTGGCGCAGACACCGTCTGCCCAAGCGACGACTGCCCGATGTCAGCCGAGGAAAAAGAACAAAATGACGATCTTTACAACCGGGTTATCGACTACACTGTTCGTGCGATCGATGAATGGAAGGCCAGTGGAGACAATGGAAAGTACGATGTGCGCATGATTCCTATGCGCGAGAAGAGTCAGGAGCATTACCTTGGCACCGCCGAGCCGTGGATCAATGGAGCGCAGGTCCCAGAGGGTGCTGGAGGTATTACGTGGCATCCCAACAACGCGGGAGCTGATGCTGTTGCGGAGTTCATTTTTCAAAGCTTTACCAACTGAGCCTTTTAACTTTATAAGGTCAGAATCATTTCTGCATCAGCACTATAGATGTATTTTATAGAGACTTCAATTCATAATGAAAACTTTTAAAATAAGAAGTGAAAATGGTCGACTGAGGCGGGGTAATCTCGCCAGCCGTGAAGATCCCCTAGAGTCAATTTGTGCTGGCTAAAATGTAAGACCGCGAGACACCTTGGTGTTGAATGGATATATTTTCTTATCCATGCCATTCAATAAATTGACAACAAGAAGCTTATGGTCTAGTCATTGGGAGTTTTACATCAACTCTGAGATGATAACTACATAGTTCACCAGTATTGGTCAACGACATCGCTTGGCTAGTTTGTAGAAGCTTATTGATCATTCAATATAGACCTTGGAAAGATCCTGACTACACGTCAGATATTATTTTTCTGTTGTAGATATTCGGGAAATGCCAATACGGATTATTATTTGAGCGCTATACAGATAAGGCACGTATGAACAAATATGAAACTCTCATTGGCTCTGTTACATCCCTGTCTGAACCCAATCTCAGTCAGCAGTGAGAGAGGCTGTGCTTGATTTCGACCAAAAGACTCAGAGGTATTTTCTGTACAGATATCAAGTCAGGAACTAATTTCTCTGCACTAATTTCTTTTGCTGGCGTCATGGCGACCGATAATCTTAACTCCGCAGACATGGGCAATGACGAGATGCCTGTAAGCACAGTCACGCCACCTGTTAACTGCAAGATGTGCTCCGAGATCATCAAGTTATGCCAAGCTCCCTATGATAAGGAAGACTACGATATCTCCCTCGATGGCCATATCGAGCTGGGGAAAGTCGGCGAACGTGTCGCCGATGATTGTGCCCATGCGACCTGGCTCCGAGATGTCAAGTTCAGCGGTGGCCCAGTACCTTTCTACGAAAAGCGCGAACTGGTTCTCTATAGATGGGTGCACCAACATAAGTGTAAGCTGAGCATCCACTATCATAACAGACTAAGTAATGTCTGGGCCTCAACCTCCATGTTTGAATTGGTGTTTCGGCCAGAAGTACCTGGACATGGCGGCGCTGTGCGAATTGTGGATGAAAGCTGGGTTGATCTCGATGTTGTCAGAAATTGGCCTTTGAGGTGCTACCAAATACACGGGGAGAAGTGCAATGAGACCGTCGGGACTGTTCCGTCTTTCAAGCCTCGACTTCTGATTGATGTGGTCCATGGCTGTGTCACAGAATGCAAGGAAGAAAGACCCAGGTTTCTGACATTGTCATATACTTGGGGAAGGTCAAAGAACTTTCGCATCACAAAAGCCAACGTCGATGAGATGAAACAGTGCGGGGTCCTGACATCTGACCTGATGGTTTCAAAACTGCCTAGAACTATTCTGGACGCTATTAAACTCACCAAATATTTGGGGGAAAGGTGGCTATGGGTTGACAGCCTGTGCATTGTTCAAGATGACGAGCAGAGTTTACAACATGAGCTCAAATCCATGCATCAGATCTACGCTACTTCATTCCTCACTATTGTTGCAGTCGATGGTGAAGATGCTGAGTATGGCCTCCGAGGGCTCAGAGGTATCTCTGAACCAAGAGAGATTGACCAAATTGTTCTGCCTCTGTCCGGCGGTGAAAAGATCGCTTGGATAGAAGACCCCCATAAAGATGATCGAGATAAAAGCGAACTAAGCTACCATGAGCGGATGTGGACATCACAAGAATTTGACTTCTCGAAAAGACGTTTGATCTTCAAGGATGCACAGGTGAAGTGGGAGTGCAATTGCTCGACTTGGTCTGAAGACCACATTTATCAGCCAGAGAAGGAAACCCCCTTTGACGTGGTATACGGGCGATATGTCGGACGCGGCAAGCATTTAAAAGTGCCAAGTTTAAGTCGTTTAAGTCAATTGGTCGGTTGGTCTTTCAATGCGAGGACACTGCGCTATGAAGAGGACGTTTACAATGCTTTCGCGGGATACAATACGTACCTGAGTGGCATTTTCCCCCATGGCTTGGTGTATGGTCATCCTCAGGTCTTCTTCGAACAGTCGCTTTGTTGGTCATCTGAGAGAGGTGTTCGACGAAGAAAGGTCTCGGAACGGTATGCTGGAGACACAACTCGCAACGGCTTACCCAGCTGGTCCTGGATGGGATGGAAAGGCACAGTCAACTTTCCGGTTGACCTAGAAAGTGAAGAGGGCCCAATTTATGATGTGGGGTTTACTGAATCCATCACCGAGTGGTATATAATGGAATATCCTGATTCTTGCGACAAACGACGAATTAACTCGGTCTGGAGCCAGTGTCGAAAGGCACCACCTGGGTCCATGGCTGAGACCTGGCGATGCGAGGAATTTGTACCGCCGGCTATGGCTGAACAAGGTGCTCCCGGTCGAGCACCTGACCCTCTTTCCACGCCGAAAGAATTACCCAAGCATGTCTATACTTGTTTCTCGGATGATACGCCTTGGCCTATCGTGCGATGGTATCCTATACCTTTAGGCCAGAGTGACCCCGTAGAAGAGTCATCTTTGGATCTGCACTGTGGGTATCAGTACTTGTGGTGCCAAACCTTCCGTGCATTCTTCACCGCGTCTCATGACATACTGTATGATGGCTATGGCCGAGCCCATTCTCAGGTGCTCAAGAACAAAGATGATGTGGTTGTCGGCGCACTGCGTCTTCCTGATGATGACGACAGTAAACTACTCCAGCAAGATACTCCCGTCGAGCTGATCGCTGTCGCAAAAGGCTGGAGTACGGTATTGAACGCGCGTAGTACCAAGAAACCAGAAAGCCCAGCACCCGTCGAGATGACAGAACTGTCACTGGAAGAGGAAAAAGCTGTAAGAGAGAAGCATGAGGATTACTGGTCAAAGGCGTTTGAAGCGACTCCGTGGATGGAGACGTGGGAGGAGGGAAAGAAGGATAAGCAGGATTGTTACCACGTTCTTTGGATCGAATGGGAGAATGGGATAGCTTATAGGAAGGGCTCTGGATTTGTACTGGAAGAGGAGTGGGATAGTGCGGCAGAGAGTGATAGAGTTGATATAACCCTAGGCTGACGTTGGGTGACTAGGATATTTTGAAGGTATATTAAGAGTTGGGAGGTCGAATAAGAGTGGTTGTTAAACACAGCTTATCTCGCAAGATAGTCCATTGCGCACTGTAGTGTCCTCCTGCATTTAAAGCGGTTAGGCGATCTACGCAAGGAGAGTTCGGCCCAGCCAGTCATAACCCTCCGAGAAGTCCCCGGGCTGAATATAACATCCCCAACCAACACCCAACACTACAAAATCATCTTCCCGTCAACATCTACATCTCATATATCCATCAAGATGACGAGAGATATTCTTATCGTCGGCGCTACAGGCCAACAAGGCAAAGCAACCATCGATGCCATATTCAAGACTTACAGACAATCCGACATTCGCATTCTAGCTTTAACAAGATCAATCACATCTCCCAAATCCCAAGCTCTCACCTCTCAGTATCCTGATGTTGATCTTGTCGAAGGGAATACTCAGACTCCAAAAGCCATCTTTGAACAATACCCATCTGTCGTATCAGTCTTCATCGTTACAGTCCCGCCCGACGATGAAGCTCAGGCCATTCCTCTCATCGAAGAAGCTACTTCCAAGACATCAAAATTAGATCACATCGTCTTCTCGAGCGTTGATAGAGGTGGGAGTGATGTTAGCTGGTCTACGCCGACTGAGATTCCCCACTTCGCCGCGAAACATCGGATTGAACATCGACTGCGCGAGCTATGCGAAGAAAACGGCAAAAGATGGACTATTCTTAGACCAACTGGTTTCATGGATAGTTACAACCCCAGCTTCTTTGGCAAAATGATGGCTTCGCTTTGGGCGGAGGGGATGCCCCGAGATCGCAAGATGCAATTGATCAGCACGCATGACATTGGCGTGTTTGCGGCAAAGGCATTAGTTGATCCTGAGGGCTGGGCTGGAAAGGCTGTTGCTTTAGCAGGTGATGACTTGAGCTTTCTGGAGCTTGAACGGATTTTCAGGGAAGCTATCGGAGAGGAATTACCGCAGACTTATAGGGCGGTTTCTTGGCCAATTTTATGGACGGTCAAGGATGCCTTTAAGAGCTTCGAGTGGTTCAAGACGGAAGGTTGGAAGGCTGATATTGATGGGCTGCGACGAGAGGAACCTGGTTTACAAGATTTCAAGACTTGGTTGAGGGAGTCTAGCAAATGGCAGGTAAAGGACAATATGTGAAGATAGATAATAGTAATGACTGCTTAAATTGCTTTTCTCTTTCAAAAGACCGACTATGCTTATCAAACGACAGATTGGCAACCATGCAATGTACATGCATCAAACGCTGAACAAGTCTATTTCGCCTCAGGCTTGCGTCCGTATACATAACGGACTTTCATGTATGTGTGGATCTTGGGGTTCTTGATGGCCTTTCGGATACTGAGGAGGAACATCTGGTATTCCTCCTTAGGCCACTGAAGAACATCCTGCCACATCATGAGAGTGTACCCCTCGATATCGTTTTCCAAGCAGGCTCGGACGAATTTGCCGACTTCTCTGAGCTTTGGGTCCTTGGGCCAGTCTCCGACAGGAATCTAATCGGGTTCATTAGTTCTGATATAGTGGTTAGTTTGAGCAGACATACCTTGTAATCAACAACGCGAACTTCTTCGAAACCCGCATCCTTAAAAGCCTTGACCTGCATCTCATACACAAAGAATGGCGTGTTAAGAATCTTACCACCCTCCACAAAAAGTTTCTTATACAACTCCAAACTCGGCTCGAGATCAACAGTACCGTCGTCGGAACGGAACTCGACATCCGCTTCAGCAGACTGAACCCAGCCGCCAGGGGCGACACAGCGATACGCTTCCTTGAAGAGAGCTGTCCAGTCTTTGATGGCGCCGAAGAGATATCGGATGTGGATAAAGTCGAACCCGTTGGGTTCCCAGGTCCAGTTCATGACTGCGTCGTCGATTTCAAAGCGCACGTTTGGGGGGACCCATTCTGGTTGGCAGGGGGAGAGGTCTGTGCCTACTATTTCGACGTTGGGAAAGCGGTCGGCGAATTCACTAATGGAGATAAGTAACTTGTTTTGTGGTGGTTTTGGTGGTCTTACATTGCCCAGATACCTGGATTTTGTTAGTAGTGGCTCATCAATGGGTTGTGAGTGGACTTACCAGTTCCGGTACCAACATCAAGCACCTTCTTCAATTTATCTTCCTTCAGAGGAGGAAGGTATAATTGGTCATCCAATAAGATCATCAAGTAATGATGTCTAAGCAAACATTAGATGACATGAACCAAACCCAGAAAGAAAGACTTACGTCAAGTCAACAGACTCAAGTTGTTGATCATCGTTGGGCAAAAAGTAATTCGTGGCGAACTTATCACTATGGTATGTTCGGCCCTGACTGCGTCGATACTCGAGAATACTCGCCGAAACTGAAGCAGTTGAGCTTTCACTGTGCACCTGTAAGTACTGTGGCTTGCAATGGTCTCGGTAGCAATAACTAACGCATCAGAACCGAGCGCTGAATCAGCATCATCGTCGGTCTCATTCTGGAGATCTGCGTTAGCTCATGATTTTACCCCCACAGCCAATCAAGTGAGATATTTTATTACTTACATTGTCATCAGCAGGAATAAGCTCATTTGGCGCCTCAGGTGAGACCTCGCGCCTGGGGGCGGCAGTATCCGCAGCCACTGCAGGTTGTTCAGCCATGTTTGCTACAGGTTTGTCAAGGAACCAACAGATGCAAAAGGGAAGATCAGTTGAAGATTGAGGGGAAGAAAATGGGTCCTTTTTACACGTGATGGAGTGATTGTCGGCTAAATTGGCTGGGGTTTGAGATAAACCCACTGAATTATGGATTCTTGAGGGACGTTAGAGTGTTAGCGTGTCGTTAATGGGGTTGCTAACTTAAAGTGTGGCAACTTTGATAACGTTAAGTATCTGGCCAGATTGATAAGACGTCCGAGAGACAGCTTCATGTTTGGTTGGACAGATGCTTGATTGATTCATGAGCAGAGCTGACGAGTACGTGGCAATTGATCACCATGAAATTGACTGAGGAGGGCAGCTCAAGAGGCTTGGCATCATGTCATCTCGACAAGTTGAACCTCCTGCATGGACACCATCATACCACCCTCGCTAGCCATTCGAGTAAAGGCTGCTTGGGAGCTGAGAGATCAAACAAACTAAGACAATTTGATGGCACGATTGGAACCATAATGAACAGTAAAAACGATGCATTCTATTCCGCCAGGTATAATCATAAATCTTTCTATTTTCGTAAAATCATCCACTCTTTTCAGTTTTGTTCCGTTTTCCTTACTGCAAAGAACTCAACCACCCAGACAAATCCTTCGTTCCATCCGCGGTTCTAAACCTCTTTCCATCATCCCAAGGCGCGACCTCAGCTGGACGCACAATATGCGCCAATTGCAAGTGCGCAACAGCCATCTGAGAATTCGAAGCGATTCTCACACCGTGACTCAAAGAAATACTCGTCAAGAGATCGATCTCGTGCTTGCGCACAGTGTCGGTAGATGTACTTTCGTCTTGATCGAAAATAGCAAGCCAGTGACCCGTGCGACGTAGTTGAGAGCGGATTTCTTGCTCTTCTTCGTATACTGCGTCTTCGAGGGTGTTGGAGGAGAAGGCGGAGGATGATTCTTGGATGCCCCGGATTTTGCAGAACCATTCTGTCTTACCGGCCTTTACCTCTACGCCGAAGACGAGAGTGGCGATGAAGACTGAGGCGCGACGGTCGTTCTTCTTGATGCTTTGCATGCCTTGGATTGCGAGAACGCAGCCATAGTGGCCGTCTTGGTCCCATTGTTGAAGACTGATTGTGCTGGAGTCGAGACGGGGAGAAGAGTTGATGCTATCGTAAGGAATTGTACCACTGTCGAGTGTGACAAGGATGTTGTAAGTGCCGTGGCCGTGGAAGTCTGGTTGAATGGATGCGCGCTCGCGACTACCAGCGATGTACATCTGTTCCTCTCGGAGTTTCGTAGAACCTGTCAAGACGGGAACTGGACACGGTGGTGTGCGGTTTCGAGTACAACGGTCCTTTCCGGGGAGTCTGTTCAGAAGCAGAGCAACTTGTTGGTTCTCATTATCTCGTCGAGCATTGAGAAGAACGAGCCACTGCTCGACTGACTCTGTGATGGTGTTCATGATGGGAAGCTTGATAGAGAGACCGGCGTTGGTAATAGTGTATGTCTTTGCTTCGTGGACAGGCCATTCGGTGTATGTGCTCGAGTCGAGGAAGGTCTTTGGTGAAGGGGAGAGAATGCTAGCCCATTCCGCTGGGACGTAACGGTCATCCCAGGCCCAGCAGAAGAGGGTCTGATCGTTGGAGACCTTGATGATTTCTTCTTGGAGACGGATGAAAGCTCGCATTCCCTCGCCGTAGACGATCTGCATGTTGATGTCGAAAATACCCAACATGCAGTAGGCGATATCTTCTGTTCGTTCCGTCTCTCTCTTGGCCAACCACGACATACGCTCTCCAATACTGGCCTTGTAAAAGGTACAGTCCAGATACTGCTGATCAATCTTTGTAACGAACGAAATGGTGTTGGCAAGAGTCTTTCTCGTACCAATAGGACTCCAATCCTTTGCAAAGAAAACCACATTCGTAGGTGCCAACAACTCAGGCAAAGTCCACCCTCTGGTAAACCACCTACTCTTCCTAAAATGCTCCATAGGATCAAAAGCCCCATTATCCAACGGCGGCACATCAGACAGGTAAACATAACAAACCTGGGCATTTTTGTACCAGGTAAACATGGCATTCAACGCCTCAGAGACTTCAGACGAGGAGCTCTTGTCGATGCAGTTGGTGTCGCACCAGAGATACATGAGACCATCTTTGCGAGCTTGTTCGCAGACGCGACGGATCTTCTGGTGACCTTTTTTGAGCTTCATGAGCTCGAGGTTGCCCTGCCAGTCTTGGAATGTGGCTTCTTCGGGACCCCATGTGTGTGAGATGATTGCATATTCTGGAGGCTGGCCGTAGAATTCTTCCAGCTGGAATGTTTTTGTGTGGATGAGACGCATGTTGAGGATAGGTCATTGAATGGTTCACTCGTTAGAATGAGTGAAAGAATGTCGATGAGGGGATATCGAAAAGTGAGGAGATATTGGTACCTGAAATATAGAGTCTAGAGACCCATACTAACTCAGAGGTCTGATGGAGTCTGGCGGTGAAGCCCCACCAGAAGTGGCATCTCTGATGTGGCATGCATATTCTGGAGGTAACACGATAGTCTGTGCTTGCTGGCAGTTTGAACTGTTGAGTATTTGTTGTCATGAGTCATGGGGTTGGTTAGAGTTGCTCTGGTGGATTGATGCCCAAGGCAATGTCCATTCGATCAAGTGCTACAACATCGTGAGTCACGGTAATACACATGAGGGGTTCTCTCAAGATGATGGAGTCCTTCTTCAGACAAGGTATGCCTGTAAAGATTGAAAGATCTACACTAAGGTTGTCTCGCATGTGCGATGGCGGCATGTGAGTGATTTCGGGTTCGGGTACCTGATCTGCTTGAGCTGCACGTGACAAACATATCACACGATAACCGTCAGGGTCTTTCTCAAAAAGCAAATAAATGTCTAATCTTATCAGAGACTGCATATTGACTTGTCTGTTTGACAGTTGTCGGCTGCATGCCAATTGCCCAACGTGGAATGCTACAGAGTTTGCATCAAACCAAGCCAGGCCAAGCCCATCAGCCAGGGCCGTTGGGGCCTGCATGCGCTGTAGCCTGTAGCCTGTAAGCCTTGACTGCCTTGGAATTGACAGCCCGTCAATCCCGTATAGTAATCAATCATGTCATTTCAACGGTTATTTCTCTTTTAGCCCATCGCAATCCCATTTCAGTATCTTCTTGCTTTTATTCTCCTATTTACTTTGACTTTTTTCTCTGTTGAGACAGCACTTTTGGTGAATGCATTGACGATCGCACCTTCCAAGTTATTTTCCTCGGATCACAAAACAAGTCAAGATCTCGATCACAGCGAATTATGACGCGATACCGTTTTGAGTCAGCAGAAGAAAATGCTTCCCAATTGCCGGGTCAAACGAACCCCTCTCTCCTTTTCCTGTCTCTTGTCCGAAAGCTATCTCTACTCATTTCAATCTTGAATCTTGAACCCTTCTAGGTAACTGATCATTTGTGTTATTCAATATAATTAATTTTATACAAACATAAGCAAGCGCCCATGTCGAATTGAATTGATTGCCGATCTCTATCCACTAAATACATTTTCTCGTTTAAATGCATTTCTTCCCAAAAGCAGACTCGACCCTCCTCTCCTCTACTGCTACTGTCGACCATGCCCTTCCTCCACGTCCCAAGGCAATCGGTCCTATTTTCGATGCAAACAACTTCAAAACCCCCTTAGGGCCTTGGGCTCCTGATGTCGATTCCGAATTATATCCTCCCAAGGGAGACCCCTACGCGCCATCCGCTATACCCGCCGAACCATCATGTCCTACCTCCAAATACCCACGGTGTCGATTGGCCAAGAACGAGCGATTGAGATTATCGATGCTATGGTATTACGCGCGGGGCATTGATGAGGAAGTTGAGCTTCTTGCGGGGTTGCAAGAGAAGGCCTGTCTTGCGCAAGAGAATTCTGGCTGGGAGTATGCTGTCGTTGGACTGCTTGATGCCAATGTTTACATCCGTCTGGCTACGGTTGGTCTTCAGCTGGCTATCCTTCCTCGAGGAGAGACTCTGTGCGCACATACAGTGACACAACCCCCAGGCGTACGACTCTCCTTTGCTGATCCCTCCTCGAACAAATGCTGAGCTTCAACTAGAACGTTTTCCTCCTCCCGAACATGCTCGAAGACTGGCGCTTTCGAGAGTCACCGTATGTCGAACACGGTGGCCTCGTAGCTTACGCTGGCGTCCCCCTTCGAATGCAGCACGAATCTGGTGAATCCGTCGGCCTCGGGTCATTGTGCGTCGCATCGGCGACGAGCAAACCTCCGCTGTCGAAACACCAACAGCTCGCGCTTGCGAGACTAGGTGATTGGATCGTGGCTGATATATTACAATGTGCACGAGCACGCCGACAGCGAGAACGACACCGATTGAACGAGCTTATCGCGACGTTGCAGCGAGGACCTGACGGCGATGGTGTACAAGAACCGATCCTTCGAGTACTCCGACAAGCATATCCCGATGAAAGCGTCACGTTACAATCCGCCGGCACAGACTCGTTCGACCATAACGTTCCATACCCCGCGACCGCTTCCGACCTAAAACATGGACTATGGGAGGACGATGAGTACATTGAGGAGTTTATCGCGACGTCGAACTGCGAGGAACCACCCAAAGACAGGGTCGTCCGCTTTATTTCTGCGCAATGCGAGTCAAAGTCCGGCCCATCAGTCCTCGTCGTCGCGACCAAGAACTTCCGACGAATCTTTGACGACGTCGACTCCTGGTTCGTCCATACGTGCGCTACCCTCCTCACGCAACGATGGCAGAAGCGTCTCCTCGCAGAAGTAATGCGCGCAAAAGAAAAGTTCCTCCGCGGCGTATCTCACCAGCTCCGAACGCCCATCCACGGCATTCTCGGCGCCGCTGAGCTTCTGACTGAGGATCTGCGAGCGTTGACTCTACCTGGAAGTACGCAACTGCGGCCTGGTGTTGAGGAGCTGATGAAGCCGCTTGCGGAACTGGGCAAGTCGTCTGTTTATCTAGATACCATCTCGACGGCAGGCCGCGAACTCATGTCCACCGTCAACAGCATGATTACGCTGAACCGATGGGCCGATATCGCTGCTGCGGACCGACAGTATGCGACGTATAGCATTCAAGAGTTGGAGGATGCGCTCGTCAAGGATTCTTCCGACGTTACCCTTCGAGACACACGAACGAGAGCGCCTGTTTTCTTTCACCACGATTTATCACCCGATTGCGAAAGCCTCCGTATCGACATCGACCTCTTCCGCGATAGTATCCTGCCCGTCATCGTCAACGCTATACAAAATACCCTCGAAGGCATTGTCGCCGTTACATTATCCTACAAACAAGACACAAAAACACTCGTCGTTGACGTTGAAGATACCGGCTGTGGTATTCGTCCAGATGATCAACGTCGCATTTTTGAGCTGTACGAGAAGGTTGCTGAGCACTCGACTGGTGCAGGCTTGGGCTTGACCCTCGCTGCCAAGTTCTCTGCCTTACTGCATGGTTCAATCGAACTGGTATCATCGGAGGTTGATCGCGGTTCTCATTTCCGTGCTACCTTTGGTGACATTCGGTGCACGACTTCTACACCATCTCCTACAATTGCCTTGCAACTCAAGCGTCTACCACTAAGGTTCCGTCACCTACCGTCCGATACACCTGGAGTACACCTTTCTTCGCACCTAGCTAGATATCTCACCTGCAATAGCTTCCTTTCCTCGAATATTCCGACCGATTGTTTAAATGTTATGGACTACATTCGTGATCCGGAGGAGCGAAAGAAGTACCACGCGATGCTACCGAAGGACCAAGTCGCGATCTGCCTTGTGCCTGACTCGGAAAAGACGGAGACCTCTCAGTCAACACCGAACATCATTTTCGTCAAGGGTCCTTTCTGTACATCGTCACTCGACGCTGCGCTCCGACGAGCTGACGAGCTGTGCTCAAAAATGCACCCGTCAGAACCCCCTCAGCCCACATCCCAACCTCCCACACAAGACGATCACGTCCCGCCATGCGACATCGTCTCATCAACAGACGAAGGCTACGGCTCCTACGCCAGCTTTTCCCATAATGGCTCTCCAACTCCTCAAGTCGGAACCGAAGACTTACCTCACGACACCGAGCAACCAGTCCCACGAGTTCTCGGGCCTGATAAGATAGCACCCCAAGACCTCCCCGTCCGCACCCAGCCACATACCTCAAAACCCATGACCCTTCTAGTAGACGACAACGCAGTAAACCTCCGCATTCTAGAAATGTACTGCAAAAAGCGCGGCCTACCCTACCGCAGCGCCATAGACGGCCGACAAGCCGTCGACCTATTCACTCAATTCCAAAACTCCCCCTCTACCGACCCTCCTCCGTTCGATCTCGTTCTCATGGACCTCCAAATGCCCGTCTGCGACGGTATTAGCGCTACCCGACAGATCCGCGACGTAGAAAAAGCCGGTGATAAAAAGTCGGTGCTGTTTATTGTTACCGGGCAGGATAGCCAGAATGATCGAGAGGCTGCGAGTGCGGCGGGGGCGGATAATTATCTTGTTAAACCTGTTGGGATTAAACTGTTGGATGAGAGTTTGAGGGCGTACTTTCCTGGGTTGATAGCTTAGATTGAATGGAAGGGCTTTGGACTGAACGATAGATTGACGATTGATTGCATTCGGTTGCATTTGTTTGGAGTTTATATACATGACTTTGGGGATAACGAACACATACAAAAGTCTTTACTCCTACTCGGACTAAAAATGAGGCTCGTGACTCTCGTGACTCGCGGTCGCGTCGCCTTTGACTACTGCAGTGCGAGTGCGAGTCGGTGCGACACATCTTGTTCCTGGTGGTGTCGTCGGGATGTCTACGCGAGATCGCGACGGGAGTGGCTTACGGTGCATCAGCACTACTGCCTCAATTGAACTTGTAGTATCAGCCCACTGCTCGGTCCAGTTCGCAATTGTACAGAAAGAAGCATTCGGCATCCTCCGCCATATCTCACCTCATCCTACGTAATACAACACGGAGCATTTCATCCAGTAGTCACCGTTGATCAATGGATCACAACAAGGGTTAAAGGCTTGGCTTTTTCTTCAACATGCCCCCAAGTTACATCGGGATGCATCACTTTTATAATAAACCCCGACGATGACGATTGTTATTTCTTAGTAGCTCTCGCGTGTAACAATTACTGCTCGAGGTGCTTCTTGGCCCGGGTTTAAGTGACATGTTTGTTATCTCCCCGACGCACCTAATCCTGTTTTAACTCTCTTGGCATACGCTCCTCCCGCATCTCCGCCAAGCAAAAATAGCATCATCACTTGCTGCGATCAGCATGAGGCACTGCTAATTGACATAATGGTTGCCACTGACGTACGCCGTTCCTTTATATGTCTGAGCGGATGTAGGGATGGGCAATTGGAATAAAACTACGACTGCGCCAGTGTTTTAGTCTTTTCTTCTCCTTCTCTTGTTGTCAAATAAGCTTATTTTTAAGCTTATGCAAGTCAGTCATGTCCACTATGGCTTCTCCTACTGCGACTACTGCAGAGAATACCACGGCTACGCATACGATGCCTGGACATACTGTTCCTGCGACTACTGAGGCATCAAACACTATGCCTACAGACACTGCTCCAACTACAGAAACTGGCCGAACCACTGGTTCTATGCCTCCTACGACAAACGCTGATCCTACTGTCGATACTGCCCCCACAACGAATACTGCTGCCACTGAGAACGTCACGCTATCTTCAGCACCAACATCACCCACCATCCCTCCAAAGCGCGAAACAGAACCAACAGACGAAGATATCCTACGAGGCCCCCCACCACTCCCATACAACCTCCGCGAACATAAACTCATGATCTTCCTCTTCTGGATGCTCATCCTAACAGAATGCACCCTCATCCCCATCATCTTCTACTTCTGCATCAACTACCTAACCGACATGCGACCGGGCGCCATGTTCGCCATCATCACAGCCATGTTCGGCTTCATCTCAGGCGGCGAGTACGGTCTTAGAGGGTTGCGTCTCGCGTTGAAGAAGGATACATATCGCCCTTTGTTTGGAGCGGGACGGTGGAACTTTGATACGGTGCATCTTGTGCTTGGACAGCCTTATTTTGTCATGACGGCGCTTATGATTGGGTTCAGTATTCCTGATCCGCCGATTATGAGGGGTTTGAGTATTATTATGCCTGTTGGTATTCTTATGGTGACGATTTATATGATGTGGACTGGCATCGCGCACCATTTTGGTTGGCATTTGCGTTGGCATCGTCTGAGCTCACACGTCGTTGGGGAAGTCTACCCGCCTTTGACATTCCCTATCATGGAGGATATAACAGCCTGCGACGGCGGCGGTGGAAAGGAATACCGCGAAGCAGCACTTAAGCGATACAAGGCGTCACCCAGGTTCCGACGGATGTTGGTTGAGATGCTCTGGGGGTGGGCTATTACTGGATCCGTTTTGAGTATTGTGCTCATTGCCTTGGCGTGGACGTTGCCTGTCGAGATTGCGTACACTTTGGGTTGGGCTGTGCCGAGTGTTTGGGGAGGTATCGGCGCGTTTATTACAATTAAATGGGGACAGAGGAGTATTAGGATAGAGAATGAGATGTGGGAGAAGGATCATAAGATTGGGGCGTAGATTTGTAGAATAGATGTATATTAGTGTACAGTCAGACAATAGACCGTTTTGACATCGCTTTGTCGGGGCGTTTATTCAAAGTTCTCGAAGGTCAGTCATCAAGTCGTACAGTTCGACAAGTCATCAAATGCGTGATTGCTGTATCTTCCCGCGGGAACTCGGTGAGGGTATTCCCGAAATACAGCCTATCGTTGACACGGCTTATCACCTGTTTTGCATCCACCTGCTTTATACAGCTATTCAAGACTTGGCTTTATTTCCTTCAGAAGAAATGGCCGGACAAATTCTTATTAGACTGGAAGTTCACTTTTCGTTATCTTCACTGTGGCTAGAGTTGTTGAATCCGGCTGGCAACGAGGACGGGCGTGGTCCGTAATAAGCTCAATTGCAATCTCATCACTCTCAATCAAACTTCACAATAAACCATTATACACCTCGTGGAGTCCCCAATGTGTGATGAGAGCATGTATACCACTTGGTAGAATAAGAAAAGTCTACTTTCAAAGCACTTGATTTGTTCTCAGGCACACATGATGCTCAATTGTTTGTAGAATGCTGCATTGGCTCATGGTATAGGGTGAGTTCACGACCTTCATATCCTTATCGTAACTCTTATCGCAGCTCTTATCAGCTTATCGCTTGGTTCCCACGTGGACATCGTCATCCATGCCAAGCTCCTTTTTTCTTATCTTATCACACTTCAGTATAATTACTTCTTGTTTCAAGGGGTGAAGCTGATCAAGATTGATCAGGCTCCAGTCTGCCCACATTCTACTGTCGATATTTTATACAAAACATGCCATATGCCGAGTTCCGTGCAAATTGAGCAGATTTAACGCATCATCTTGCGTATTACTCTACTCGTGATTTCTTTTTTCCGACAATGAGAAGCATCCACTATGAACTCAATATCACGGGCCTTTTCAGACCGCACAATTGACCGCTACACCACGATTAATGCTGCTCAAAAGATGCTGACTGCTTTTGTTCATGATGACCCCTCTTCTTGGCATGACAAAACACTTGGCAGATAAACAAATATTTCATCCCAACTTCGTAGCTCTTCTAGAACTCGATCTGTTTAATTTCTTTAATTCGCCCGCTTGTATCGATCTGGCTAAACACTCGCAACACCCTTCTCTGATAGGCGGAATAATACATGTATTCTGAAACGATCAAGGTCGGTCAAATGAAAGCGCGATTTGACCAATCGCATCCCTTGTGGTTTAGCCTGAAGAGGCTGTACTCCGGGGTCATGCAGCATTGGATCTGGGGTGCTTTGCCGTACCCCATTGCACATTACCGACGGCAATTATGCCGGTGTTATTACCTGTTTACCTTCTTGAATTGGAACAGCATTTTCCGAAAAGTTGGATATGCTTGTTGTCTCCGTACAGGCGCGCCAATCTGTGTTGTCTTTCGGAGACTTTACAGTTGACAGCCCATCGTAAAGGCGGTCATTGGTGGTTGATCTCTTCAAGACTAGGGGCCAAATAGCCTGAGCTGAGACAATAGTCAAGTGTTGATCAGGCTGTGCGAATTGGTCATTGCTTGAACTCGTATTTGCTTGTTACTCCGTGATGCTAGTTGCCGTGATTAGAGGGCAGGCCTACAGGCTAGCAGGACTGCCAGGACAGAGAAAAATAGTGGAGGCTGAAACGGGACACCGCCAAGATGAAACCCACTATGATTCAGGCTTGGCATTGTTTGTTCGCGTCGAGCCGAGAAACAAGCCGTTAAGTGACGTATTCCTCACGATCAAGAGCCAATTTGATATCTGAGCGTAGCAGTTTGACAATGTCTTTGACTCTGTATCAAAAACAGTTGACTATCAATTGCTTACTCGTGCCCATAAACATGTTCCTTCTCAGCATGGATACTTATCTTGCACGCCGAAATTAGCGTAACATCGAGGTATTTGATCATCTGAGTGACCCGATGACGCTAACCCCATACTGCAAGCTCGGGTCCGCCTCCGTGGTACTGCAAAGGGGAAGACTTGATCAAGACATCCTTGTTGGCGCATTTCCATGGGATGATCTAGACCAAGGTACTCCCGTCTTAGTGATACTACATCGCATTGACGGCAAAAGAACCACGAACCACAACATGGGTGGAGAACTCGAGTTTCTCCTCCAATGTCAGTCAAGTCAACGGATATGAGGCCAATGAAATTAAGGATTGGGCTATGCGATGGGTCTGAGGATTTACATATATAACATCTAGTGATCGTCCACAAACTCTTGGATCTTATTTCCTCATCAGCTCCAGCAATCCAAGCAAACAACGATGAAGCTCCTCAGCAACGACATCATCGCCAGCACTCTGCTGCTCCTCGCCGCCGTCGGCGAGGTCTCAGCTCAGTGCTCCCTCCCCACCACCTACAAGTGGAAGTCAAGCGGTCCTCTCGCCCAGCCCAAGAACGGCTTCAAGAACCTCAAGGACTTCACCGTCGCTCCCTACAACGGCCAGCAGCTCGTCTACGCCACTGCTTTCAGCACCTCCTGGAAGTCTGTCGGCTTCAGCCCCGTCTCTGACCTCAGCCAGCTCGGCTCTGCTACCCAGACTGCGATGAGCGGCGTTGCTGTCGCCCCTACCCTCTTCTACTTCAAGCCCAAGGGTATCTGGATTCTCGCCCACCAGTGGGGTCCTCACAAGTTCTCTTACAGAACCTCCAACAACCCCACCAACGTCAACGGCTGGTCGCAGCCCCAGCCTTTGTTCACCGGCAGCATCTCCGGTTCCAAGACTGGTCCTATTGACCAGACTGTTATCGGTGACAGCAAGAACATGTACCTGTTCTTCGCTGGTGACAACGGCAAGATCTACCGTTCCAGCATGCCCATCGGCAACTTCCCCGGCAGCTTCGGCGCCAACAGCCAGGTCGTCATGTCCGACACCGTCGACAACCTCTTCGAGGCTGTTCAGGTCTACTCCATCAAGGGCCAGAACAAGTACCTCATGATCGTCGAGGCCCAGAGCACCACCGGCCGCGGCCGATACTTCCGCTCTTTCACCGCCAACAGCCTCGATGGCCAGTGGACCCCCAACGCTGCCACCGAGAACAACCCCTTCGCCGGCAAGGCCAACTCAGGAGCCACCTGGACCAACGACATCTCTCACGGAGAGCTTGTCCGTACCGACAACGACCAGACCTTCCCCATCGACCCTTGCAACATCAAGTTCCTCTACCAGGGCCGCGACCCCAACGCTCAGGCTCCCGATTACGACAGCTGGCCATACCGCCCTGGTCTGTTGACCCTCCAGCGATAAATCGCTGGGCTCCTGGATTGAGCAGTGCTTTGAGAGCACGGGTTGATGTACCTTTCTTCTGATGGGTGATGTATGGTGGTTTCACCATGACACTCACGCACTTGTAAATAGTTGATTCTGATTGTATATTCTTGCTACGTATCTGAAATGAGTTATTCATTTGAATGGAAATCTATGCACATATTAATATTTTGTCTCATGGTGACCTTGTCATTTGTGATGTTTCTAAAAACTGAGTGTGTGAAGAATCGTAGCGATGATTGATGAGACTAATCGTCTCAATGTATACATTAACACGAGTCCATTGAATTGTTTGAGTCAGATGCTGTGCTATAAGTACTAAAATCTATCTTCCAGGAAAGCTGTCAGCCACTTGCTGAAACATATATGAAGATAGACCCGTACTATGCAAAACTATCCACACCTGAGAGACCCTACACTTCATAGTCCTAGCGATAGCTAAAGAGGCACTCCCATTCAGTTTAATCACGATCTTTAGAATTTACGCCGATGATGTTCAAGTTCATCACCTATCTCAGCATCCATGTGAGCTTCCCCAATCTTGACCAACCTGCCAGCCGTTCTGAAACGAGTAAACGCCGATGCGTTGGCAGAAGTTATATCTAAATTCTTGGAAACCGAAAACCAGCGCTGCAAATTACCCCATTCGGACGACAAGGCACACAAATGCCCGATCGGCAATCACCACAAAAGGATTCACTAGACTCTTGGCACATCCGTGTCAAGGCTGAAAGAGCGAAAAATACGTCATAACACAGACGTGAATGGCATTTCAGCTCCTGATTAAATTGGGGGTCGTGGAATGATTGCCCTTTAGCACTTCTTGGCCAATCCTTCAGACTCATAGTGGTATGTAATTGGAGGCTGTGTGGGCAGAAACATCTTGGCTCCGTCAGATAATGAGATCATCGGATATCGATCATGCCTTTGCAAACACTACATAAAACATTGGTTTTGCTCGCTTCATGTATTATGGATGACAGTCTTGAGTCACTTTATTTCTGCAACTGACCATGGCCAAACTATCTTTTATCAGCTATCTTTTTCTAGCGGGCTACACTTTGGCCCAAAGTAACTCTACGAATGCAACATGTCCGATCTCAGTCCGCGATATCAGAGATGGCGGTTTTGGTTCTTGGTTCAACTCGACAGGAACAATCTCTGTCCAAATGGACAACCAAGACGACCCCTGGCAAATCTCCGCGTCACTAACGGACACGCGGGGTGAAAGGCTATGGTACGGAGAAAAAAGGTCCATGCAATGGCTTAGTATATGGGTCAGCGTTCCTGAGTCGTTGGTTGGAACAGAGAAAGGAAATAGGACGAACGTTTGTGTGTATATGATGGATGGAGAGAAGGTCAACGGCACGGCGACGAATGCGACTGAGCCTAAAGACTCGTGCGAAGGGATTATCAGTGATGAGTGTTTTGAGGAGTACGAGACCTTTGATAGGCCTTTGCTGCAGACTGGAGAATGTCCTCCCATGAGAAAGAGTGATGACTGTGACCGTTTTACTACACGGCAAAGTGAGTTCTCCCACGACCCTTACTTGAGGTAGATACTGACAAATCCAAACTCTAGCCCGGACGACAAACTTCTCGAGCTCAATCTGCGCACTGGATGAGTTGGAGAATATTGATTTGGACGATGATTACCTGTCATTCAGCACCTCTTTGGCTGGAGCGTTCGAACCTGGAGACGATGCGCTTGATTCATTTGAGTCGTATGACTTACAAGTCCAACGGCCACTGCCTATACTAGTTGTGGCGCATTACAGAGGTAATGTGAGCGCGAAGTTGGCTTGCATTGCACCGAACAATTTGGTTGGGGAAAGTCGAGTTCCTCAATTGGAGCTACCTGAGCCTGAGGATGATTCTGGGGCTGTGGCGATGAGGGCGGGATGGACTGGGGTTTTGGTTGTTGGTGTTGCAGTGCTTTTTAGTGCCTTGTAAGGCTGATTCGTAGCTGGGATTAGTACCGGTGCCTAGAGCACTCCAATTGAATTGGCACGAATTGATGACTCTTCTGAATACCCCGAATCTCGGAAGGGGAATGCTATTGCGACTGTATGATACAAAGTCAATTAATTGTATCCAAGAACAATAAACTTTCGGGATATTTTTTGACAGCCAGATTAGCCTTTCTAGAAGCTGTCACTACAGGGCCCCGACCCACTAGAACACCTTAAATTTTCAGGGCATGAAGACCCCGAAAGTTAACATGGTTAACAATTGAGCAAAAGTCACCACGAACTACGCCTCGAAAACAATAGCATAGAACAGTAAAACCAATCTATTGATCCCCGAAACAGTTAACTGAAGTTGTAATATTCGTATTATTCGGTGGGGTGACTCACAAGGCATAATCGGCCACTTCCCAAAGCATGTTAGCCCCCATAAGCCTCATGCTGCCAGAATAAAATTGCTTTGATGGGGCCTGAAACTGCTTGAAATGCAGGATTAATTTGTCTCATTGGCTCTTAGTGGCTGAGCGTTCTTGCATTCTTGCGTCCCCGAAACCAACAACAGTCTCGTATGAACCTTCCTCTAGAATACGCGCTCAACCTTTCTTCAAGGGGAAGGTTGTGACTCACCCCGTCAGCACCATGTTCTATAAAACAACTTCTTTCCCGCCAAGATTCTTCTTTTCTCAATAAACATCATCATGGAACAAGTACGCAAGACATACTTCGACCCTTTGGCTACGTCCAAGGGTCAGATTCGCGACATTCTTCAGACCCTCGACATCGGTTCCGCACATCCTTTCAGCCCTGAAGGCATATTATTATGCAAGACCAAGAAGGGGATCGAGGAGATTGATATCTCGGGGTTCGAAGAGGAGTACTTTTACAATGCCATTGATTTGGGGGAGATGGGGGAGACTTTGGCGAAGCGCATGGATGGCTTCAAGAGTCGCCTAGGCAAGTACTCTCATCCGGTCTTATTATAGTGCGATCGCTAACTGACTTCTTTAGGTGTCTTCAACGACTTCCAAGTCTCCCAAGCCCCTTCCACAACGTTCAAGATCCCCCTCCACTCTGGGAAGATCTCTATTCTCGCAGTTTCATTAAGATATCCTACATACTACGACTTCTGCCTCGGAGATGCAGACGGCAACACATCCTGCTGGTGCGCCAAGGAGACCCTCGGCGGTATCTCACATAGCGGCGACTGCAACCAAGGCAATGACCTCTTGCAATTCGCCAAGTTGGATACCACTAGCTTGTCCGAGGAGAAGCCCATCTGTGTATTTATCTCTGGGTTCAACAACACGCAGATCACGAGATTCCTGGGGACGCATCCAGCGTTGATGGTGGCAGATCACGACGAGAAGGTATGTTTATTCGATAATGATCGAGGACTAGAACGCCCAAGCTAACATTTACAGACTTTGTATATCATCCCCGTTCCTTTAGACAAGGCTACCATCGGGGACGCGACGATCTGTTGTCCCTTGGTGGTGAAGCGTGTCGGCAGTGATCTCATCTGCTCGATCTTATCCCGAGCTGCAACGGATCGGATGAAGACCTGCAGTGGCCGTAAGACGCAAAGTCCTATCTTTGCCGAGGCTATCTCTAGGGCTGAGTGGACCATTTCTGCCCCTGTGGAGGAGCACGCCGATGCGGACGAACAGGCCCAAGAATCTTCCGCGGTCGAGAGAGCTGTTGAGACCAAGATTGACGCTCTCGAGAAGCGACGCGCCGTGATCACCACGAATACAGACACACTTCCTGAATTTATGGTTTCCGACGCACAAATCATCCGGTTCGGTAACAGACTCGAGTTCTTGGACAGAAACACCGAGGAGAACGACAAGTCCGCTGTTGTTCTTCCTTGCATTTTCGGCTCTCAGCTCGAAGGACCTGTCCTTCTGTCGACGGGCAAAACTCCTAAGAACGTCCCTTTTACTGATAGCAAGTCGCTATGCGCTTACTATCAGGGACTCGAGAGTGTCGTTGTCGTCGTGGACGAGAGAATGACGGATAATGCACGCAACCTGGCCACTAGCCTGCGAATGAACGCTGTGTTCATTGTGCAGCTCAAGGCTGGCAGGCTCGAAACGGCGGAGCAGGTTTCTGAGGCACTGACCGCAGCCAACATCAACGCTGTGACGGCGCTTGCAGGACCTCAGTCTCTCATTTTGGCGAGTTTCGGAAACGAAGAGAAGTTCTACTTTTATCGTGGCCTAGCAGACCCCACGGTTCTGGATACGAGCAAGCTCGAGTTTGGAGCCGACGTCACGGATGTTATCAAGGCTGCCGACCTAGCTTCTATCTTAATCCCTGGGATCGCTCGTCTCGTTGATCTCGAAGAGGGAAACAACGTCATCCTCCCTTACACCAACCAGGTCGTCAAGGTCGAGGATCTAGCCCAAGTCTTCGAACAGATGCCCCTCGAGCACATCAAGACTCGCCTCCAAGACGACATCATCGCCATGGTCCCCCAACTCCAATCCCTTCTCAACCAACATGACATTCAGAAGCTATCCAAGACCCTCATCGATACGCTCAGTTCCAAGGTCGACAAGATCATGACCCCCCTGCGCGAGGAATACATCGCCTACCTCACCGACTCCTTCGACTTCGATGACAAGGAGGCCATGCTCAGGAAGAACAGGATGCTCGGCGACTTGCGCAAGACTAGCAAGGAAACACAGGCTGCGCTCGAGCCTGTGATTGCTAGTCTGGCGAACATGATGTCTTCGCAGACCACCTCGAAGAAGACGCATGACATGAAGCGCTTGTTGAGGAAGAACCAGATCGAGAACAATGTTCAGGCGACGAAGGACATGAAGTTCGATAAGCTGACGGAGCTGTTGGAGGAGCATGCTGCGGATATGGGCGTCATGTTGCTCAACATTGAGACGGGCCCTTACAAGCAGCTGTTGAAGACCCTCACGAGGGATCTCACGATCAATGCCAAGTAAGTACTAACCCTAAGAGATGAATCGTCCTCCCGTATATGAGTTTGCGGATCGCTAACCTCAATCTTAGATCTGCTTGTTCCCTCGACGATCGTATCCTCTACCTCGATGGCTTCGACGCCGGTATTATCATGGAGCAGTCACAGGGCGATCACCACGGCCCTCTTCTAAGCCAGGCCGGTCGAGATCATCCCACCCTTTCCATGCCTTACCTCAACAAGACCCGCGGTACGGGCGGCTCGATGCTGGCATGGGTCTGCTGGGACGAATTCGTCAATCTCAAGAGCCCTTATACTGTCCGTTGGATGGAGAAGTGCAACGAGTCTCACATCGCGGCGCTGCGAATCATGATGCGAGATACACTTAGCCAGGCAGTTTCGGGCCGTGAGCATAACTTCCAAGCAGGTGCTCCTGAAATCGGGCAGTTGATGAGCTCGTTGCTTATGGCTGCGATGGCGAAGCTTGCGGGGATGCGCACTTCAGCTCCTGTTGTGCTCGATACCGCAGAAGATACAGTTACGAAGCTGATGAGAGGCCTCTTCGGCAACCTTATGACTATCGCTGGTTCCGGTGTGCGACCTTTGAGCATGGTTTGGCAGCTCCTCGGTGTCAATCCTTCATACGACATTCCTAACACCGAAGCTGACTGGGTGTGGTATGAGAACACGGTCGAATTATATCCCTATACAGGCTGGCCTTTGGAGCAATTCCACGAGAACCTTGCTCGACTACTTGACAAGATCATTCTGCGTGTGATCGCGAAGAATGAGAATACGGCGGATCTTAAGAAGAATCACGTCGCGGACCTGGCTACGTTCTGCAAGCTTCGCAACATCCAACTGGAGCACTGCCGCACGGTTATTACGGTGTTTGAGAGGATGCTTACTGACAGCGATGCGGATGTCAAGGCTATTTCGGGACGATTGCTCCAAAACGTGCCTTCAGTGTTGCAGAAGCAGACGAAGGGATATACGCGCATGATGCAGTATCTCGAGCACTTGCACAAGGGCGGTGCCCGAAAGGCAAGTGAAGACCTAGTGTATGCGAATGTATACACCAAGCGCTCCGCCGCATTCAAGGACCTCAAGACCGCAGTGTCAGAAACTTCCGAAGCCAAGGACTGGGCTCTAGCAAAGGCAAATGCGCAGGCCGTCGTGGACAAGCACGAGGAGATCGCTTCATTCTGGCAGATCGAACCCAAGGATCTCAAGGTGCAGAACCTGCATCACTATAACGAGCTGATTAACGCAGATTTCTCTGAGGAAGCTAGCCAGATGACGAAGAATGCCACGAAGAAGGTCGTGCAGAAGGTTCTGGCTGATGCCGAGAAGCACAGGGTCCCTTGGCAGGTTGGCAAGGGCACAAAGGATTTTGAACCCCTTGACGAAGGTTTTCTGCAGCTATGTCTCACGGGAATACGACCTGAGGTGGAAAAGCAGGAGGCGGAGGTGTCACAGGCTGTTGCGACGGTCGATTATAACGGTTTCGCCCAGTTCGAGGGTACTATCCAGCGTAAGTTCATTTCGACAATGGAGAAGAACCTCACTGCCGAGGATGTTTGCACGATCCTTAAGGTGCCTGAGTCATCGATGAGGGTTTTCATCACGGCTTTGAACCCTGGTTTTGAGTGGAGTGACTTGGGGCAAAGGTTTAAGATGACGGTATTGGGGCTGTTGAAGGAGAGAAGTAACAGGGTTGAAAGTCGCCCTGCTTCTAAGATGCTGCGGAGGAAGGTATGATTGGGTGGTTGATAGATAACAGTCTTATTGTTTTTGCTTAGTTTATGTACTTAATGTCTATTTTTATGATAAGAGATGTCGGTTCTTAGTGAGCGTTTGTGATATGTAGGTATGAAGCATCTGCTAAACCGTAAGAGATAAGACAAATTTGTCTTCTTATCAATGTTTAGGCTATTATCTCTATTTTCGTATCCTAATCCTTTGACAGTATTTCATGCATTATCCACCAGCTCGAAAGGCATCTATAGCTTCGGTGCCCTAGAGAGTCTAATGTCCTTGTCGATTATTTGCATGGCCTGCAAACATTCTTCATCTCTAAACCGAGGTGCCACAATCTGGATAGCGCAGGGTGCACCGTCTGTAGCCTCTGGAGTATCTGAACATAATTAGCAACAAGCATCTAACTCGTAGACTTGAACACTTACAGTCTGGTTCAAAGGGTGCTGTAGCCTTGACACCTTCTCCATCATCAAACTTGGAAGAAGTGCCGAACGGAATAATTCCAGCAGGGTACTATGATTCAGTCAGCACAACGCTTTGATCTTTACTGAGGAGAACTTACGTCCAAAACATTCCACATCAACGTATAGACTGGGTTTCCATACGTATCGTGCGGAACAGCTGTATGCGCCGCTCCAGGCGCAAGAACAACATCCAACTCATGATCCCTCCAAGCCTCCATCCACGCCTTTCCATACTCTGCCTTTACCTCATTCAAAGCGAACAGACGGTCAGGTACGTCAAGGCCCTGGTCGACAGGAAATTCGCCCTTGGAGAAGGGATGTACCATACGCGCCACTGAAGCGACGAGCGGTTCGCCGACTTCGCGAGAGATGGTATCGGGATCGGGACCGGTCATCATAAAATACTGGAAGCCGATTCTTGCACCATGACCGGCGTTGCGTTGGGGAGAGGCTGGAAGGTGGACGATTTTGTGGCCGGCCTTCTCGAGGGCGGCTGCGGCCTTGGAAATAGTGCGTTTCACAGGAGGGTGAAGAGGATAGTCTGGGTCTTCAGCCATGACTCCGATAACAAGTCTCTTATCGGCCGTAAGATCTCTCCAAGGGATATCTGCGACAGAAGAGTCATATTTCCACGGCCGTTGAGCCATGGTGACTTTCATAAACATCTGCAGATCTTCCACTGAACTTCCCATGGGTCCAGCAACTGGCATCACACCAGGAAGATGGATTTTGGGAAAAGGATATTCTGACTGGCCGCCGAAGGGAACGCGGTCTGCTGTGGGCTTGAAGCCGTAGATACCGCAGCATAAAGAGGGAATGCGGATGGAGCCTGCGATGTCGCTTCCGACGCCGAGGGGGGAGCCTTTGAAAGCAATCAAAGCTCCCTCGCCGCCTGTTGAACCGCCTGCTGTGAGGGTGGTGTTGTGAGGGTTTAGAGTGCGACCAAAGAGGTTGTTTTCTGAGTCGGCGGTCTAAAATATGTTAGGATATGTTGCATCTCTAATGAGGAGTATGCCTACCATCATAGTTTGGGGAAGGTTAGTTTTGCAGTATAGAACTGCTCCGGCGTCGAGCAGAAGGTCAACTAAAGCAGCGTTGCTATCTGGGATGGGTTGTCGGAGGAATTCGATGTATCCAACGGTCGCATGATGGCCTTTGACGGCATATGAATCCTGGAAAGTTAGAATGGTTTCGTCGACAGGAGAGGCTCTGTGCGTACCTTAAGACTGATTGGCAACCCATGTAGAGGACCTGCCAACTTGCCAGTTTCTTTCAACTGCTTATCAAGTTGTTTGGCTCTATGGATGCCCTCCTCAAAGAAGATCTCCGTCAAACATGAAGTCTACGATTATTAGTTCACGTCCAAACCCATCACACACGATAACTTACATATTGTTGAGCAAGACTAGCGCGCTTACAAAACGCAACAACAACATCCTCAGAAGAAACCTCCTGACGGTGAATCTTCCTTAGCAACTCAGAAGCATTATAGCGTTCAGTAATGTCAATCTCCTCCTCCGAAAGAAGCCCAGACTTTTGCACAACTTGAGATTCTATCAAGCGACCACCAGTCTGAAGTTGCTTATCGGAGAGAAGCCATTCTTTGGGGACTGCTTCGACTTGCTTCTCACGGTGGAGAGCGGCGAGGCTTTGCCAGCTGGTAGTGGCGGGCATGATGGAGGCTAGTAATGCGGTGAAAAGATAAGCACTGAAGGTGTGAAAAGATAGGCAGTAAAGGTGTGAGAACAAAGATTGGCACTGATGAAACTGGTTTGTTTATAATGATGAAAATGCGTGTTTTTGACCGACTTGACACATCCGATTTTCCGAGTCTGGACCCCTTTGCATTTGCCCCCCACTGGAAACATTCCCCGAGTTTTAGTTTGAGAGTCTCGAAACGAGCGCATACAGTATCCCAATACGGAAGGTATATGCGCAGGGTCTCGGTAGTGCTTTAGTGCTCGGCAAGTAACAACGGCTCCACGATCTGATACGGAAGATAAATGATGGTCTGGACTTGATGATTTGAGATGGCAAACTGGTCTATCGCTTACCCCAGAATGTTAACCAAGACGCTACTCACCGAGGCTAAGACCTCGCCCGGAAATGCCTTATCCCCACACAAGATGCGCATGCCCCATCTTGACTTCATCTACCGCATCGTAGCCGAGATGGATCAGGGCGGGGTCACACCCATCGAAGGAGTCGACGGCACGGACAAGGTTCGCGTGGTGCTTCCTATCGAGGGAGGAACTGTGCATGGACCCGGGATCAAGGGTGTGATTGTGCACAAGAGCGGCGCGGACTGGGCTGAGGTCATGAATCCGAAAAAGGTCAGTATATCCAATTCCGAGAATTCCGAATAGAACTAACAGTGGTATCTAGTCGTTCATTCGGTTAAACGCCATGTACACACTCAAGACAGATGATAACGTGCATATCCTTGTAAAAGCAAATGGAGTTTACAAAACCGGACCAGGAGTGGATGATAAGGTTGCAGAGAAAGATACTGTTACACAGGATGATGTGGAGTATTTTACGCATATCAGATTTGAGGCGCCGGGGGAGAGTAGATATGGTTGGATGAATGGTGTTGTTGCGTTGGGTGTTATGATTATGTGGGAAGGAAAGCCGGTTATTGATTGCTATCGGTTGACTAATTTTCCGGACGTTGCAGCCAAGTTGTAACATAGATTGAGTTGAACAGAGATAGAGTTTATCGGACTTTTTGAAGTATGATTGAGACACATGTGAGACGCATGCGGGTGATTTGCAGCACTGGCCAGAATGTGAACGGTGATACACTAGAGTTTTGGACATGAAGAACTTTACTTTAAGTCGCACGGCTTCACACGGCTTAAAATGTCACGATGAGAAAGCCCGGAAAGAGACACTGACACGGAAGAATTGAGGAAATAAAGATCATCAATTGAGTAAATTATCCCTGTCCCATCACGCCATTATCCCACCTAATATCCGACCCAAGCCCAAACCCAACGCCATCATAATCATTAAATCGCAGATCTCTTGGCAACCAACTTCCAATACCTCGGCGCCAAAGCCGTTCGAATCTTCTTACCCCAGATAATCATGGGGATAAAAAGACATCCGATAGCAAAAGCAATCATTCCACTCAATATGTACATGTTGGAAAGACCCATCGTGTTCATCCATGGAACGATAGCGAAGGGAATGGCGACGGAGATGGCGTTGCGCATGAAGGCGATACCGATGAAGGCTTCGGCTGTGAGTTCACGGTATGTGTCGATTACGAGTGTGAATGTCATGTCGCCGTTGGCGCCGAGACCGAAGGCGAAGAATGCGCCGCCAATGGAGGGATAGATCCAGTGCATGCCCTGAAAATGTTAGCACGTTGAAAAACGTTGTGAGTGCAAAGTTTCTTACTCGGTCAGCGGTTACACCAAACATAATGATTCCACCAGCCATGAAAATAGTAGGAATAACAAGAGGATACAATCTCATCTCCGGCTCAAAGAAGCCCCCATTTCGCTTAGCAAGTCTCACGATAGCCCAATCCGCAAAGGGACCACCGTAGATGCTTCCAAAGATATTTCCGATGAATGGACCAAGAGCCATGTAGCCAACACCAGCGGTGGTGAAAAGATAAGGTGGCGCAGAGAAGACGATGGACGTAACTGTCATAAAGACAACAAGCCAGCACACTCCAGAAGCAAATTGTAAAGCTGTGAACATGACGTGAGGAAGGGTGATGACGTGAAGGGGCATCATGAACAGCTTGGCAAGAGATTCGTTGGTCGTAGTAGTGAAGCGGAGACGTTGACGCCATGTGTTCATGGGAATAGTGGTGGAAGTTCGGGTAGCGACCCTTGATACCTCGTTTTCGATCTTTGTCTTTTCGTCGATATCATCCTTGGATTCAGGACGCTCAGATGCATCGTCGATGACATCGGTCTGACCCAGAGTGATGGGAATATACTTTGTCTCTTCAAATCCAACGGCGAAGAGAACGGTAAGAATGCTAAGGCAGATGGCGAGGGTGTAGTAGGACCAGCGCCATCCTTGGTTGGCGGCTTGAGTGCCTGCTGCCATGGGAGCGAGGAAAGCGCCTACCATGACAGCTGTGAAGTAAATAGCATTTGCAGAGCCACGACGATGAACGAAGAACAGATCCGCAATCTAAACTCATCAGTATGGAACATTCATGTTAGAGGGGTAAATTTACCGTCATCTGCACAGCAGTCTCATTAATAGCACCAGCAAGTCCAGTAACGATATTCGTAACAATCAACTCCCAGTAAGTATTCATCCTAGCACTCCACCACGTAACACCCGCAAGCACAGCACAAGAAACAACATAAGTCGGTCGTCGACCATACTTGATGGTAAGCGGAATGAAGAACAGACACCCGAGTGCTAGACCAGATAGTTGTGAGGAAGAAGCGTATGTGAGCTGTTGAATGGTGACGCCCATATCAACAGTCATTTGCTGCCAAAAGACAGTTTGGATGGAGAGGTTTGTGAAGGCTGCGACTGTTACGGCGATTGTGAAACCGAAGTTGAGACATTTTCGCCATGATGACCAGTTCTGAAGGTGTTAATTGATTTGTGTAGATTGTTATTGGGGAGTGAGAGGCCTTACCAGTGGTTCGTTGGGATCTGAGGATGGTGTTGGTTGGAGAACGAATCTAGACGCGTCGGTTGATGCTTCTGCTGGGAAGGATCAGTAAAGTTGAGTTACAGTGGATGGCAGCCAAGAGGTACGTACCCAAGATCAACCGGACCTCTCCGGGGATTACCACGGGATCGGAAGAAGCCATGTCGATGACGAAGTTAAGAACTCAAGATGTGATAATAATGTATTGTAGAATATGAATAATGTTGGATTTAATTGAATTGATGCGACGCGAGACAAGCCAGGTTATATAGAATATGATCTGAGCCTCAAATGGGATGGGATAAAGGTGGGATAAGGTACGAGTCAATCAATCAATTGCCGACATTGGCACACAAACACACACACACAACCAAACCAATATTGACGGTACGTGCATATCATATGCGCATACTCTCGGACTCTGCACGAGACAGACTTGATACATACGTAGCCTGATAATCTTTTGATAAGCGTGCAATCAGTCCTGAGACACACATAGGGGGAGACAAGAAAGAAAGGGAAGAGAGAGAATGGAAAGAAAGAACAAGTCGCCAAGTGGTCTGTACTGCAGAATTAACTTTCAGCTAAGCCTAGTAGGCGCTATCTACGGCTTAACCCTTGTCAGCTCCTTGTCTCGAAATCCTTGTCCAGGTCTTATCACTGGCTAAGCGTCTGCAAATCCTCCCCCGCAATATTTCCTCTTGAAAGCCACCAACAGACACACAGTCATGTAGAATTGTACCCTTACGGGGGCTAAACTCCTTTGGGCGATTACTTGCGCGGCGCATTCTTCACCCCTTTTCGTCTATAAACTTCTGCAATCCAACCCCCACAACTTTTCCAAAATTCAAGTTTCCCCCCGCCCTTGACCATTCTCATCCCTGATTATACGCGTTTGGCGGGAGCTATTACTATTCTTGTCTTTTTGTTCGACTCGACTATCTCATTTATCTTTATTTCCCCGCAAAGATCTGATCTGCACTAGTTGGGTACTACCTGTGCCTGTGCCTTATCTTAGGTGCCGAGTTTGGTGGCAATGGCCCGCTCACGCGGAGGATGCCTGAATTGTAAAGCCCGCAAGCGAAAGTGCGACCAAGCTCGTCCTGAATGTCAGGCCTGCTCCCAAAGAGGCATGAGATGCCAGGGCTACTCTACGCCTCTGCGCTGGGTGAACGGTGTTGCGTCCAGGGGACGGTTTGCTGGTGCTTCTATCCCCGACGCGTCATTCGTTCAGCCTGAGACTCAGCCCAACACGCTCACGCTTCCACCTATACAGTACACCCCCGAACTATCAGAAGCAGGTTCTCTTTCGGCCTATGATCCCTCCAGCACTGAATCATCATCGGCATTTTCACCCGGTGCGGGTGGCTCAGATCCGATCTTTCAACGATGTACATTTACTCCTCACCTCTACCTCGGGTATATCATTTACTAATTACTCTAGTCCTTCGTCATGGGCTTAATCGGCTGTATACCACGGAAGCGAGTTCATGGATCAAACCCTTCTTTGAGGAGATGGCGCATCAGAGTCCTGCGCTTGTCATGATTGCTGGCGCTATACAGGGATATCTTGATGATGGCATGACGGTCAAGTCGATGGAGTATGTTGATCTAGCACTGCAGACTTTTCGCCAGGAGCTTAGTGCTCGGTATGAGAAGTTCCATGTCGCGACTGTGTGTGCTGGGTTGCTGGTGTGTTCGCTATGTGTACGTCTGTCTCTTTTCCCTCTTACATCTCACTTCTGTCTCCCCTGTCTATTTGGTATTGGCATCTCATTGATTTCCCTAACTGGTGCAGCTACTCCAAGGAAAGCCATGGACCATGTATCTCGATCTCATCGTCAACGTGTACGACCTGAAGAACAAACTCAAAACACCAGGTCAGATCCCTATCGACAATCTCTACCACCGACACCTCCTCGAAGTCCTAGGCGTCATGGATATGCCCTCCATGGTCATCGGCCGATCGGGAGAACCTATCGGCGTCTGGAAGCTCCTTCGTCGTCTCCAAGATGATTCTCCAGAAGGTCGAGCCGACGGCATCGAAGTTGTCTCTGGTCTTCCTAGATCATTGTTGGACATCTTTGCCGGGCTTGTTGACAACGATCCAGAGTACACAGAAACACGCTTCTGGTCGTGGCCTGGTGAGGTAGGTGAGTCGTTACAAGTACACTTATGGGAGGCCTGGCGGTTCTCAGGTATTCTCGAAGTCCGTCGTCGACAAAGAATGGAACGTAAGAGAAGAGGAATGCCCGAGGATATTCCAAAGAACAACCATCCTGACACAGAAGTGGTTCTATGCCGTCTCATCGCTTCAGTAGATGCTCTTCAAAAAGCATACGAAGAACCACGCAACCAAGATCTGCTAGTCCACAACGGGCTGCCGCATACTTTCGTGAACGCAGGCCTCGAAGTTCCTCTGCTAAAGCTACATCCTACATGGAAACAAACACTGGATGATGTCAAGCAATCCTTTCTATCAAATGAGTCTTTCGATCTAATTAATATCCTATGTCAATTGGTTGACGCCGCGTGGGAAGATGGTACGTCGACGTTTGATATTGAGAAGGCGGTACGGGATAAAGGTATTGAACTTGCGATTTTCTAATCACACTTTTCACGACATGGGTTATCATTATCATATACGGAAGGCAGGCGCATCATATCATGTACATTATATACCATTGGTTTAATACGGAGTATCTAATTGCATTGCTTATATGAAGGAAGCGACCCGATCAATAAGTTCCTCCGTATACTCCGTCTCAGGCGAAGTATAATCCACCGTATAAAAACTCACACTCGCCTTTCCATTCTCAACAACATACGTCTCGCCCGGCAGTGAACAGTTCCCATTGATACAAGCATTCACACCCGCAGCATAAGGCTTGATATTGGCCCACGTAAAGGTGCCCTTCTCGGGATCTAGCACAGCTTCGTTGACGTGCGCGTTACCGGTGAATCTCGTCTGCACGAACTCGGGATCGTTGTCCTTTTCAGTCAAGACGGGAAGATTCACATTCACGCCGTAACCGATGGGAAGAATGGGTCCTTTTGCTGTGGAAATGAACTTTTCGACGAAGCGGACGGAGGCTTGGGCGGCCCATGTAGCTGGGTTTGTGCGGTTGGTGAGTTCCGTGTAGGGGAGTTCTGCGTTGCTTGCTGAGAGGGCGATAGCAGGGATACCGCGGTTTGTAGCGGCGTATCTATGACACCATGAGTATTTACGTCTTGGGGAGGTTAGGCGAGACTTACGCTGCGCCTGCGGTACCGGAGAGTGTCCAGACGAAACCACCTAGGTTGGTACCGTAATTGGGACCAGTAACCACGAGATCTGGTACGCTGAAGTTGGCGTATCGGGGGAGGACGTAGTCGAGAGCTACAAAGGTGCATGCAGCGGGTGTACCGTTGTAGTACCAGATCTGGCTATCGTTGGGATCACTTCCAACTGAAGGTGCACCCTTGGGAATCAAGTCATATTGAGAAGGGCCGGTCAAATTGCCTTCGGTGGTGAAGTCAGATGTACCTCCTTTGCCGCTCTGCTTTGTAGCCGGTGCAACGAGCCAGACTGGGAGATGTTAGTGACATTCTTAACTAGAGGACCAGGATGTCTTACCATTGTGACCCTTCTCTTTGAAAAGACGATACGTCTCTCTCAAATTCGCAGAACCAAATCCATCATCGTTGTTCAAAAGGATATTAAGACCTTGCGAGCCTGTGAACAGGGCAGCTCCAGCGAAAAGAGTAGACAGACGCATGATGAATGACTCGACAGCACACACGAGAGAGCAATTGCACCAACACACCGAAGAGACAATGCAGAGGAGACAAAGAAAACAAACTCAATTGAGGACCAGACGATCTTTTATCTACAACCGAACAACGGAAGTCGCCAAAGTCCGTTATCGCAAGTGCCAAGACTTCAAAAGTTCCCTCTTCCATGGTTCTGCTCGCGTGATCTCCTTCCAATCGTGGATAAGGCTGGATAGAAAATGAGCTTTCGGGGATGTGGTTGGAGGATGATTATGTTAGAGTGGAATTATGCTCTTATCAGCAAGACGAGGGGACAAGGTGGGAGAGTGTTAGTGTGGTAGCAAGTGACTAGTGTTATCAGCTTATCGCTCTAATGCGCGGGGTTGGTTGGGATCGACAGAGACTACCGGCTATGCGGCTCGAAAGGGGCAGCTGGGCTTAGTTGCGGAACCAGGATTATCCGAGGGTTCGCATTGTTGGAAGTATCGGTCAATTGGCATTTTATTGTACGATTTTTTATCCTGTCCGACGTTAGGAAGCCTTGTCTGTTGTGTTCTGCGTCTTCGAAATGTTGCGTGGTTGGTTGGACGTCTGTTCTACAGTAGGGTTTGGAGAAAGTCCACATTGTGCATTCGTCAGAGCGACAGAACTTCCGCAGTAACAGCCTCAAAATTCACGAATTGCTTCTGGCTAACCCAATTGAAAATAAACTCACGCATGCCAGCCAGCGTGTTTCAACTCTTTTCCCCAGACGTTGCGCTTCAAAGAAGTCTGTTGCCATTGTGATCCAGACTTGCTTGATTACCCTACATCCGATGACTCATCCAAAATTACACTCGGCGGATACCAACTTTTTACATCTCAAAGTTTTCAGTTACTAGCAAAAAGATCAACATCACATCTCATCACGACTCCAAACACCAAAATGAGCTCAGAAACAGGCCTCCCACCAAGCGTGGTGCTCTTCACCCCCCAAAACCCCTCCTCCATCAACGCCCTCATGACAGCAAAAACCTTCACCCGCCTCGTCACCAGCGCCAGCACAACGCCCGAAAAACTCAGCTCTCTCAAACAACATCCCAGCATCAGCGAAAACTTCTGCCTTTTCCACCGTAACGCGATTCTTATCTTTGATGCAGAGGATACGGATGCGCATCATGAGCACTTTCGCACGATATGTCTTGCGTTGAAGGAGTTGGATATCGGATTGGATGTTGCGGGGTGTATTAATGATGCGGCTGATTCGCTTGCTGCGGGATTCCAGCTTGATAAGGTTAATGAGAAGGCTGCGCTTGTTATTGATCTTGTGGAACAGGATGAGGACAGTGATGGGGAGGAGGAGATGTTTGTTGTTTAGAGTATGCAGACTCTTTGTATGGGAGAGAAGTGCAATGAGATATATTGGACCTGGCTGTTGCAGTGTCCCGTGTCTATTGCATGGATGAGAACATGAATGACTGTTTTATTGACTAAACTATCGAAGTTCATCATAAAAAATAACTATTGGATGACAGTTTGTGTAATTAAAAGTGTTATTTTGTTCAGTAACCAGTGCCGGGTATCGTATCACCAGATGTATCAATAGCAAACCCCGAGTAGAGCCATCAGAAAGTTTTCGGGCTCAGAGTGGGATAAGAAAAAAAGGAAATGAAACCCAACAGCACTGTTGTGCGTAACGTAGAGTCCAATGGTTTTGACATCGATACTTGATGCAAAACCATAGAGAGTATTTAAGACACAAATAAAAGAAAATGAACAATCTTAATCCGCCGAAATGGATGCATGAATTTAATAGTCTAGCTCCTTCCTAGGTACCAACGGATGATCACTCCGACAAACATCATACTCCCTCCCAAAACACTCCTCACAAACCCATAAATCCTCCAAAAACTCATGCCAACACTTATTACACCCATATACCTGTCTATCTTTAACAGTCAAAGTACATATATCACAGTACCCCAACGAACCATCAAACGACACAGATGCAGCATCATCTCGCGGTTCCACCCTGCGGTAATGTCGATAAGGACCGATAGTATCCATCGTCATGCCATGCTTCTCCAAAAGCTTCACCATATCAGGCTTACCAGAGCGCTGAGCCCACCATAACAGCGGTCGACCAACTGTAGGCCATGCTTCAAGCGTAGCACCGTTCGAAATGAGTAGTTCTGCAACTTCGATATGGCCGTTGGCTACGGCTGCGTATAATGGTGTAAGGGCTTTCCAGTTCTCGCAATCTATGTCGATGTCATCTTGTGATAGAAGGAGCTTTACTGTCTCGATGTTGCCGAAGCGAGAAGCGAGAAACAACGGCGTGAAGCCATAGTGCGTCGCGTAGTTCACAGGATATTCCGGAATCGATATTAGCAGTTGAACGATGTCGACATAGTCACAGTACGCTGCATAAAGTAACGGTGTGTCTCCTGCTTTGCTAGGAACAGCTGCATATTTCCTGGCATCACGATTGAGGAGGTCTCTCATAATCTTGACACAGCCTCCAACAGAAGCGGCGCTTAGAAGACTCCTGTTCCTAAAGTCCAGCAACATGGTTGTCGATTCTACATCAGGGTACGCAAGCAGTCTCTGATAGATCTCCCAACTACCTCCCTTTGCAGCAGCGTAGAGTAATGGGTTACCATTCTTGGTAGACATCGAAATGTTGGCTTCCGCGCCGTGTTTGAGTAGCCGGTCGACAATCTCAACATTTGCGTTTCTTGCTGCCATGTATAAAGGGCTTTCACCACTGTTGTCAAGGGTCGTGACAGTCTTCTCAGCGCCATGTTCGAGCAACAGCTCAACCATCTCGTCGTCATCTCGATATATCGCTGCGTGAAGTGGCGTATACCCATGTTTGTTAACCAGATTAACAGTTGGTGCAGCACCGTAGTCCAACAAATGCTTGACAATCTCGACTTTGCCGCTTGTACAGGCCGCATACAAGGGGGGGCTTTCCCACCTGTTGACGATATTGATAGTTGAGCCTGCCCCGCGCGCTAGTAACTCTTTGACGACCTCGACATGGCCCTTCTCTGCTGCTTCATAAAGTGGTGTCTTGCTGTGAACATCCAGCATCTCAAGAGCCGATCCGTCTCCATGGCCGAGAAGCAACTTCACAATCTCCAAATAGCCTTCGCTCGACGCAGCGTGTAAAGGTGTCTCGCTTTTCACGTCGCCCACTGCAATGGTCGATGCAGCACCATGTTCCAGTAATACCCTGACGATATCTGCATGGCCGTAATACGAGGCGACCCATAGTGGCGTGTCCCCACGCATGGAGATAATCGCGATAGTTTCTTCTGCGCCTCGATTGAGTAATTCCTGCACGATATCGGTATAGCCATTTTGTGAAGCCTCCCACAGTACAGTCCTACCCATGTGGTCAACAGCTGCGATAGTTTCCGAAGCCCCATGGTCCAATAAAGTCTTGACAATCTCCAAATGGCCATAC
This sequence comes from Fusarium incarnatum, assembly GCA_004367075.1. NCBI lineage: Eukaryota > Fungi > Ascomycota > Sordariomycetes > Hypocreales > Nectriaceae > Fusarium > Fusarium incarnatum. The sequence continues at coordinate 74,505 of QGDZ01000117.1, read as the reverse complement.
CGCGCCGCCATCCATAACGGGGTCCAGAGCTTCTCCGTTCTAGCCTCAAGCATAGCTTTCACGTTTGCACCGCTGTAGCCAAGGATCAACTCAACTGCCCTGATCATCCCGTTCTGACACGCAATATGCAGCGGGATAGTCGACAATTCATCGAGCATAAGCATCGACTCTTCAACACCTGGTCGGAGGACCGCCTCAAACATTTCTTCTCCTTGTTCCTGTAAACACAACATGTGAAGCACCGTTGATCCTGCATCCTTGATAGCAAAGGAAAGCGTGGAATCTGCTCCGTGCTCAAGTAATAGCTTAACAAGCTCAACATGTCCATTAAGTGCAGCCACCATGAGTGCCGTAAGACCTGCCTCGTTAACAAAGGCCAATGAAGGAGCGGCTCCGTGTTCCATAAGGACACGAGCCATCTCCAAATCGCCCGTGGAACAAGTAAAATGTACAGGAGGACCCGTGGTTGACTCCTCCAGCACCATACTATCAGGACCGTGTTGCAGTATCATTCTCGCCAGCTCGCTATGGCCAGCCTCGTAGCACGCCATATGCAAAGGGATCAAACCCCTACGATCTTTCATAGTCAAATCGGAACCTCCTTCGATGAGAATTTCGCAGATTCTCAAGCTGCCGTTCATCGCAGCTACATGAAGCGGTGTGAAACCCGCTTCGTCCTGGGCCGACAAATTCGCCCCATGCTTCAATAGGATCCTGACGTTCTCCTCGAGTCCAACGCTAGCTGCTTTGTGCAAAGCTGTAACCTTATGCCCGTTTACGGCCCCGACATCAGCCCTTGCCTCGAGAAGCTTTTCCACAGTCTCAGACATATCCTCCTCCTCAGAAACCTGCAATAGCGGTGTTAGTGCCAAAGAACCGACCCTGTTTACATTATCGTCATTAATGAGATAATTTGCCATATCCTTCCACCTAAAGAATAAGGTATACTCAAGAGGGTGGAATGGTTGAAGTGCTTCCTCGCCTTCCGTACGGTAATGCGCCATAGCTTCTGCCGTATGCTCAGAAAGTTGCTGCCAGAGCGGGTTGTCCTCTCGAAGTAAATCCGAAGCTAGGCCCCATACAGGAGAGTCACGTTCGCTGTTCTTCGAGTGGTAAACCCATTGCGCGGCAGCGTAGAAACGAAGAGTCTGGCGACGAGTAGCATAATCGAATTCATGCTTCCAAGTCTGCGGAAATCCCAGATAAAGTAAACATGCCCTTGCGAGGACTGTATGATGTAGCTTTTCGTAGGAGCTCTGTAATTGGCCATTTTGGTTCAGCCAGTTTGGAAGTGGGAGGTGTTGACCAACATACTGCCGTACTGAGAAATGCGGTATATGAACGAAAAGATCCTTAACCTCCAACAGAGGGCTGCAAAGACCGACAATTTCTGTCCTGATATAATCTTCGTCTATCTCGTCGGGATATTCTTCCGGATCTAGTTCCTCAAATTGTGTCATCAATGTAGCTTCGGTGATTTCATAAACTGAAAGATTATATTTCGCGAATGCGGCCCATCGAAGGATGGCAAAGACCCGATCTTTCTCAAATTCAGACATGGCCATGATTCTGTTCCAATTGTGGTCATACAGACGGTCAAGGCCTGGGGGCGTATTCTTGACGGCGTCGTGGAGTCGTTTCTTACTCATGCCTTTTCTGAGGGATTGTTCTTGCATTCTTATCCACAAGAATTGTCCTTCACATCTATCTGTCATTGCATCGGAGACAGTCGATCGGATATCTTCACTCTTGTTGGCCAGCTTTTTGTCGACTATGAATTGAGAGAACACTGCTGTGTCAGATCGAACATCGTCCGGGGTGATCTTGTACTCTGGGAATGAGCCTGCGCTCTCTTCAAGGGCATTCCTAATTTCAGGCTCATCTCGACTGATAAATAAGAGCCTAACATCGTTCTTCGAAACTGCACCAATTACGTCTGACAGAAATCTCGCGACTGAGGAATCGCCATTTCCAAGCTGTGAGCACTCATCCAATCCATCGGCAATGAGGGTGCATCCAGGAACTGCTTCTACCACAGCAGTGAGGATGTCGAGCAGATTTCTCCTCGAGGCTGTCTCGGTAGGATTATCGTCCCGAACCTGATGGACGCAGTCAAAAGCTTCGTCTCGCGCATCAGCTACCTGATGAATCCACGATCGGAGCCCGAGGTAAGGTGTATCTTGGTTAGAGGTGAAGAAGAAATAGGCAACAGGTGTAGTCAGCGTTTTTGACAAATGTTGTGCGATGTGAGCACAGAGGATTGTCTTGCCAAAACCTGCTGGGCCGTTGACCCAGAGGAGGTTTGGAGAAGACGGATCTTCTGGTGAGACCCAGGTCTTGAATTCGTCGCGGTCAAAGACCCATTCGCATGTCCTCTCGACTCGTTCCTCCAGGGAATCTTGGTACTTGTCGCTATATGCAGGTACACCTAACCACGAGTATACATCCCGTCGCATCTCATCTCGACTATGTCAGCTTGGGTACGATAAGACGGAACAGATATTAGGGTATCAGAAGAATTGGCCGCCAAGGGCATAAGGGACGAAATAACTTAGTTACCTTACGCAGGCTTAGACCAGCACTTAGGCTACTTGATTTCGTCCCTTAGGCTCATAGAGGAGAATTCTTCTGACACACGCCTGGCAGAGTGACTTACCTTTCATGCCTTGCTCAATGTTAAGCAAAATCCTCTTCACATCAGACCAATCCCCGTTCTGCTCTCCAATCTGATCTTGGCCTTTATCGCTCACCGGTACAAGGTTGTACAACTGCTGCACCAACTTCTCAAACATGTCAACCTGCTCAGTCCGATCTTCCTTACCACCAAGCGCCCACTTCAACCTTTTGCGCCTGGACTGTAACCCGGCAAACTGGTCATTCTGCAAGACATTTCCATCATCACAAATAGCCTTGGCGATAATAGTCAGAATATCTGTAATGACGCCCGAAGTATTTGAGTCATCGAGGCCAGAATTATGATCTGATAGAAGCCTTCCCTCTGAAATACCAACGCCGGTTCCCCATTTCTCAAATCTTGCCCTCGCGGCGCGGAACCTCGTGTCAAGAACGTGATGGTCAGTCGCTGAAGATTTATAGGCTTGGAAGCGCGATAGAGAGTCTAGACATGTGTTGAAAAGACCTGCGATACCGATGACGCCTATGGCGAGACCTGCTGCCTCCATTGAGGCGTCGTTGTAGATTGAGCAATTGATGAGGGGTTGGACGGTGCTGAGTAGGCTTCAAATTCACGCTTATTATGAGCGATGAGGGGCCTGGCAGGGCTGTTTGCAAGGCTTACAGGGCTTCATTGGATCTGCTGAGCCTTGGCAGGCTGACCACCAACAAACTCCACTAACAATTTTGTCATTGACCAACTGCTTTTTAACCTGGAATTGCTTTGGGTGGCTATGCTCATTGGAATTGGACAACAGCTTTCAGGCTGTCGGCTATCGGCGGGCAGATATAGGACTGTCGTAACACGTTCGCCTTCGAATGAGGAAAGAGAGCACAACACGTTACAAGTAGTTTGAGACCATGTGTTGAGTCTGTAATGAGCTATTGCAAGTACAAGCGGTGACAGGCCAAAAGTGTGAAATGTCTAGATTCGTATCCAATAATATGCTTGTCTCAGTTACTGAGGTCCAAGCGGTAGATCGACGTTCCATCAGCTGCAATTACGTACAAATTTAAGCTGTCAGCTCTGCGGTGGCTAGCTGAACGTCTGACCGAGCTGAGTTGTGACGCCATATTCCAATGTTATGACGAACAATGTCCATTCCACCCACAGTATCAGAGATCTCCCGTGAGGATCGACACGAGGCGGGGTGGGAAGAGCGCTAGGAGATTTTATCACTTTGCTTCAGGTGCGGAGATACAATTGTACCATTCCATCTTTCTCTGGGACTTCTTGTTCATGACGTGTCTGGATGGCTGGAGAGAGGAGAGGAAGATTAGTATAAGAGTCCGTCAAAAGCAAGTCCTGTTGAGAGACTTGTGAGTTTTGCAACTCAAATTCATCTACCATCATGACAATCACCTATTTCCCAACCGTTCACGCCGATAATGAATGGTCTCCTTTGAAATCCATCATCGTCGGTCGCGCTGGCGTCGCGTGTTTTCCCAATGCCCCAGCCGCGATGATCAAAGCCACAATGCCAGAAGAGTATCACGACAAATTCAAGCCACATAATCCATTCCCATCAGCCCTCATCCAAAAGGCAGAAGAAGAACTCGACACATTTGCTTCAATTCTTAGAGAGCACGGCGTTCAAGTCATCCGACCACCCAAGAACATCAATTGGCTTGATATCGGTGGATATACCGGCGCCATGCCCCGTGATGGCCTCATGAGTGTTGGTAATACCTTGATAGAAGCGTGTTTCGCTTGGCCCTGTCGCGCGGATGAGATTGAAGTTGGCTTTTCATCTATTCTTGATCGATTGAGTCTGGATGATAAGATTGACATTGTTCGTCGTCCAAAGAGCTCCTTCGCCAATACGCTGCTGGATGATGATGGAACCAAGAATGACAAATGGGTCATCAACAACAGCCGTCCTGCATTCGACGTTGCAGACTTTATGCGCTTTGGTAAAACTGTCATTGGACAGTTAAGCCATGTCACGAACCAAGCTGGAATCGATTATGTCCGAGAACATCTACCTCCAGGCTATGACATCGAGCTATTAGAGGTTGACGATCCTCATGCGATGCACATCGATGCGACGATTCTTCCACTTCGCGAAGGTCTGCTTGTGTATAATTCGGAAAAGGTCACGGAAGCCAGCTTGAGAAAGCATGCCGTTCTGAGAAACTGGGACTTGAAGGCATATCCGTTCACACCGGCAGAACGTGACGATCCACCATTGTACATGACAAGTCCGTGGCTTTGCCTAAATGTCTTAGTCTTGGATGGGAAGAAGGTTATAGTGGAAGCAAGTGACCTGCGGTCAATGCGGTGGTTTGAGTCTCTTGGCATGGAGTGTATCCCTTGTCCGTTCCAGCATGTTAATAGTATTGGTGGTTCATTTCACTGTGCTACTGTTGATCTCGTCAGGGACGATAGGCGATAGATATAGCTAGTTTATATAAAGATTGACCTAACTACGAGGCAATAAAAGTGTATAGCTAGTTTGATACCAAAAAAGGTTCGAGCCGTGCCTTTCGTAATCCCACCAATGTTAGTAGCACGATCTCGATTTGCCTGCCGCTAAGATAATCGGCAGATGCCAAGCCCGAATCATCATCTCAATTCAAGACATTTTGACAAAGCACAACCAAGTTGAGAGAAGACTGCATGTGAAGGCGGGGCACTGATCTCGATATTAGACTTTCCCAGGTTCAAGCCAATAGCGCAATCTTCCCGTCTTCAGCGGCCGCTTCGGTCAAGGGAGTTTAAGTGGGGGTTCAGCCAGCCATCTACGACATCCCCCGAGTTTTGGGTAAATTTCCAACTTTACTCTTTGTTTATTTTCAACTGCTTTACTGATCTCTTGTTGTTGAGGCGAAATAGTCCCTCGAACAGTGATAACGTCATGGTTGCCAAAGTAGACACGGTCAGACAACCCAAAGGTATACATAGATACACACCAGATATACAGACCTGGGAGCCGTAACTAACTGTGAACAGTATGGGCCACTCTGGTGACAAACACCGATTATCTCAAAGGTGTCTTGACGCTCAACTATCGTCTTCGCTGCGTCAAGTCGAAATATCCACTACTAGTGCTCTACACCAGCGCGCTTTCTCAAGATGGTCTCAATATCCTTGAGAAGCGAGGCATTGAGACACTGCAAGTTGAGAAAATAGCCCCAGCTAGCTCACAGGAATATCTCGACGATCCACGCTTTCTCGAATGCTGGACTAAGCTGGTCGTCTTCTCGCTCACTGAATACTCGAGAATAGTCATGCTCGACTCTGATATGTTGCCGTTACACAACATGGATGAGCTGATGGACCTTGAGCTGGATACACCCTCAATGGGGGATGAGGGTAAGAGGGTATTTGCAGCCTGTCATGCATGCACTTGCAATCCACTTCGCAGGCCGCATTATCCATCGAACTGGATCCCAGCGAACTGCTCTCTTACGTCTCAACATGACAAACCCGAGGTTGCTCAGACCGCGGGAGCTAGTATATCCTCAGGGCTCGGCAGACTCAATAGCGGCCTTCTCGTCGTCAACCCCTCTCAAAACATCTTCAGCCAGATCCTTTCTAAGATGGAAGATCCGAATTGCAAAGACTACAAGTTCCCCGATCAAGATCTCTTGGCAGATCTATTCGAGGGCCGCTGGGTGGCTCTTCCATATATTTATAACGCTCTGAAGACAATGCGTGATCCGAGCGTTCATGGACAGATCTGGCGTGATGACCGAGTCAAAAACGTCCATTATATCTTGAGTCCAAAGCCTTGGGATGAGCTTGGACCTGATGGATCATGGACTGGTAGCCAGGAGATTCACAAATGGTGGTATGATGCATACAGGTCTATGCGTGCTGAGGAAAAGACTTTAGGGCTGTCGTAGATAGGGTTGTTCTAAAGAGGCATTCTATATTGAACAAACTGCGTCTCGGCCATTGTATCGTAAAGCTTTCTTGCAGTAGCATTATCATGCTTGGTGACCCACTGAACCCTCATGCATCCCATCTCTCTCCCGACATCCGCAACAGCCTGGGTCAGCTTTCGTCCGAGTCCTTCACCACGGACCGAAGGGTCGACAAATAGATCTTTGTCTTATTAGCAAGTACTTTATCGAAAAGTGACGGCTCCGCACTTACCGTTCAGTAATAGAATCTCCTTCTCGCTCCAAGGTGACTGCTCAGGAAAGAAATGCGCGATTCCAACCAAAGACTTTTCCTCTCCGCAAACCCTTCGGACGACTAGAGCCTGAAGACCATTCTTCTGTTCAATGATGCGATCAAAGGTTCTCGCATATTGGTCCTCGTCGATACTGGACTTGTAGAAGTCGATGTATGCGCGGAAGAGCTTGGCCCACTCCTCAAAATCGGCGCGGACGGGCTTCTCAATTTGGTATGTGGCGGAGGACATAGTTATGGTGACTGAAAGATGGTAGATGCAGAATTACAGACGATGTCGTGGTGTTGATAAGTACGATATGCTTTGTGACTCAGCCTGGTGCAATCAGCTCTCGGTGCCGATTGTAGCGGGGTAGTCGGTTCCGAAATGATGGAGCCGGGCCGGACTTCGGAAGCCAGCCGAAGCGAAACCGGGAAGCAAAAGGCCGAAAGGGCAAAGTCTTGATGCTGAGAGCTATCGAAAATGGATTCTGTTCCATATTTCGAGATTTCTAGTCTATTGAAATTTGTCGCAATTATCCAATGACATGAGTAGGTCCAGAGAACTATGGAAACATGAGACCTTTCTAGATAAGAGACCCAGAATACAAGTCATTGCAAAATTTGACAGTTGAGGAAGAACTTTACTTATGCTCAAAGGTAAAGAAAGCTTGTTACTGAGTAGAACCAGGCAGTCAAAATAATGAATATCAGACATCTCGCACAACTTGCGCCACCCAAGTTCAATAGGTACTTCAATGATACTACACAAACGGCGCCAAAAGAATGTTATATTCTTACCACACTTGTGACAAGTTGACAAAGAAAAAATAAGATGAGAATAAATTAGAGCTATTGTATATAGATGTTACTGTCTCGATCCGTTCATTTAACAATAACCCTCTATGTATTGGCAACTTCACACCGCCAGAAGCCCAGAATATATTTCACGTACAGCAACATATCATATCAGATAATGCATATTCGGATAATCTCCGTATCCGCAATTCAACCAATTGATTGCAATTATCCATAAATCCACGCCTGGAAGTGCATCTCGTATAGCGACCGGCAACCCATCCGAAAGGTGACTTATCCCTGTTCGGCCCCGTCAGAACTTGCCGGGCCTATCGGAACGCGTCAAACAGACACGACTTGAACGGAAATAAAGGAACGGCCCGGCAGGGGTTTTTATGCAGAACCATCCTTCTTCAGGTGACTCTAGACTGCATTTGGCAGGTACAAGCTCGCTACAATACGGTGCAGTCAGGATAGCATGTGCGACGAAATAACCTGTTCGGTTTATACGATCTTAGACGAGCTTGCGTACTGTTTTATTTCTGTACCATAAGCTCCGACGGACAACTCTTGTGCTACCTTTACGACTTGTGCATACTGTCAGCATCGGTTCGTCGAAAATAGGAATGTGAAAGTCCCTAAAGGATTCAATCCTGGATTTCGAACAGGTCATATTTATCGAAAAGCTCTATAAAAAGAGGCCGACGACCCGGTTCTGGGAATAAACAACATAATCTCAACAATTATTCAAAATGCAGTTCTCTATCATCTCAATTCTTGCTATCGCCACTGCCGTTCAGGCGTAAGTGTTCTCCATCACAACCGTTCAGGGTTCCAAATGCTGATCAGATGTATTGTAGCGCTTGCAACAACGGTGGTCTCTTCTACTCCGACCCCAAGACCCTTGAGCCTTGCAAGTCTGAGTGTGTTGGTGGTACTTGTGCTCTTCAGGGCAAGTGCGAGCAGATTCCCGGTATTCCTCTTCTCTGCATAGCTAAGTGCACCTGCTAGATGGGTAGTTGAATGAAGGGTTGTCTATCAGAGTTGGAGATGTTTGGGTTGGGTTACATAGCCTCGCTCTTGAAACAACAATAAACTCGTTCTGCCTTCCAAAAGGAATAATATGCTATGAGCTGTTTCTTTCTGGTGATCGCTTGCCTTCGGATGTACGGATACTCGCCTCTAAGCCGTGAAGTGAGAATGATCTACAACACCATATAATGGAATCAATGCAGCTCTCCAGTTCGGATCCTCTTGCAGGTAAGGTTGCGACTTCAACTCAAAGCTTAACCAGGTTCCGTACCTCTGGTAGATTTCATCTACGGATACTTGTCAAGTGAATCCGAGAGCTATGACCTATCGGTATCTTCGGACGTAGGTACCTGTTAAACTATTGATCAAAGCGAAGGTTTACAAGGGACTATTCCCTGCTATTGCTCTTTCTTATCAATCTCTGCGGCCGCGAATTGCAGTCCGTAGATCATCCTCCAGGATAGACAACTCGTGATCTACTGTTCTAACAAGGGTTTTTCCCTCCCGCGAACTCTAAAGATGACGAATCTAACAAGCGCGGAAGCTATAGCCTTTTCCCCAGACTCAAGCCAGGCAAGCATCAGAAGGCCGCTAGACATGCAATCTGCACATTCACGACTACGATTGAACTAGCAATTGACCCAACCTAAAAATTGCTAGCTTCACCTCAAGTCACTTTCCAGAAGCCACGACAGTCGTTGGTTCGCTAGTAACGATCCTTGTCCGTCAAGCTGTCACTGTTGGCAGATGTCTCAGCTCAAAGCTTGTTGGTTCTGCACCAATGAACCTTGTTTTTGCATGTTGGTTGTTGGTTCGTCTCGATCGGTGTCTCAGCCAAGACGATCATAGCCAAGATGGTCATAAATGACCAAACCTGCCAAATACGTACAGTAGTAGCACGCCATAAAACAGAACTAAACCAACACCCGAAACTCAATTCCATATCCGACGCGGCACTGGGTTTCTGGCTGCCCGCTAGACTTGAATTAGCGCGTTCTGGGCCTGGGATCTGCAGTTGGGCATCACCACTAATAAACTTTCGCTTGTCAGGCGGCTGCCGTCAATGTCGCGCAGCTAAATCACAAGCTGCGACGCTGGTGGAATTTCAGTAGTGCCAACCCGTACTTCCGTAATGTTGGACTTGACGATGGGACCTTGTTGTCTTCAACGGAACTTGCCGTGCAACGTCACCCCACAAAGGGAGCAACCCAGAACCCCTGGATCGTCACTCCTTTGAGCCGACGGGGAATAGTGAGGCGGGCATACGCTATGACAGAATTTTCATCTCTGAACGTACGAGTTTCCGAAAAGAGAGTAGAATTGAGATGCTGAAGATACTCGAACCATTTGAGGGTCTGGTAGCGGAGAATGGACGCATTGGTGGTGGAGAAGCGACTCTATTCTGACTGTCGAGGTTGCATCTCTGTATCAAGTTCCATTGCACAGTTTGACAAGCTCTTCGGGCTAATCTGCTCATTAAATTTCCTATGTCTAGCTTTACAATAACCAACGCTCTGCTCTGCTTGATATTACCAGGTTCTGTCTGTATCCGCCTATTATTGTTGAGAAACATGCACCGTAGTCTCGTTCTTGACAAGAATTCCACCAAAATTAGATCCATACTCTCCACCACCAGAGTTCGTGCGTTGACCTGTAACTGTAGAAGTGTACTCGTTTCCAGCTGGTCTAAACCGGTCTCTAGCATGCGCCTCAAAGTCTGAAGATTCGTGGTTGTTTCCGTCGTCGGACTCGGCAAGTTGATGCGTAGAGCTTGATTCGTCGTTGGCTTTGTTGGTCTTGTTGATGGTGTCGAGACGGATGGATTGCTTGGTTTGACTTCGGCTGTAGTTATTGGGGTAGCTGCCTGAGCTGGCGCCGGTTCGGGTTCGTGGGTTTTGGCACATAAAGAGGAATGTGCATGCTGGGCGGATGGTAGGGAGGGATGCTGTAGCAATGTTAGAATTTGAGGTAGTGATGGAGGTGGAGGGGTAAATACCTGAGACGTTGATGAGGTTGACTTCTACTGTTGCCCAGATGACAATGTCGCAGATGTTCCACGTAATATCGTAGGATTTATCGTCGAAAACGCGGGCGGCGACAATCAATCGAATGGCAGCAGCGCAGATAAAGAAGCCAAAGGTAAACATGACCATAATACCAGCCTTCTGAATCATAGGGAGCTGCAGTCGTCCAATCTGCCACATAGGCAGAACGAGAATAGCGATATCGATCATAGCATGCACCAGTGTCGTTCCAAAGAAGAATTTCTTGTCTTCAATGGCGCAGTACCCCGCGACGCTATCATCCCAGAACTTTTCCACAGGCACGCAATGCCAGATTCCCATAAAGATCTACCGCCAATTAGTCGAGTCGCGGTATCGGTCGACAGTGTACCTACTCGGAAGGTAATCCAGACAAGTGAGCATCCAAAGAGGATCTGAATCGGTAGTCGAATGCCTGTAACGCGAAACATGCGCCAGTAAAGACTGAGAATGGAGATCTTGGCGAAGAAAAGACCAAAGGCGTAAAATAATTCGGCGATAAAGAGGAGTAGCTTCGCTTGGTATAATTCATCCGTCAACGTCGACCCCTTCATCTTAGTAATATCGTCCATATGTAATCCAAGTCCATGGTTAATCCCTTATATCGAGTCAGCACATTATTCGATTCGGTCGCGGGTATGAGACGTACAGTACGGGACGATGACGATCCAGCCAATGGAAATACCCTTGAGGGAAGAAAGTTAGCAAGGATATCAGAAGGAAGCGAAAAGGTAAACTTACATATCCACACAGCGCAAAGTAATCGTCCCAAGATAATGGTATACGTTTGAGGCGACGACTTAGCAGTCGCATTGCTGTGATGATGGTGGCTGCGGCGAATGTGATGAAGACCACGGCCCAGAGGTCGGTTTGTTTGGACTCCATGGTGAGTCGTGCACCAACCAACAGATGCAAGTAATAAATCAGAAACAAAGACCCAATGGTCTGGTAAGACGAGGCGAAAAGGAACGAGAAAAGCAGAGAACCAACAGGAGAGAAAAAGCTGGGATCAAAAACCCGAGAGGATGGAACGGGAATATGTACAACTGCACAGGGGGTACAATTCATCCATTCTGCAAGGAACAGAAGGGATCGTTCTTCACTCAATTAGGTATTCTTTTCGTTCCGGGTTCTTTGAAACGAACACCCAGTGGAACTAAAACCCAAGCGAACAATTAATTATTCCTCGGACTTAGCGACGATCTTTTCGTACAGTGAAATTCTTGGAACACCAAAGCAAAACCAGGCGCTGTCTTGGCAAGCGTCACTGTTCTTAGGTGCCGAGTTCCCACTCCCAAGCCGGGTCATCCCCTGAAGGATGCCCAAAGCTAAGACTGATTAGGGTCCTAGTCTGCGAAGCCCCCGTTGGAACTTGGGAGTCGTATTGGAAGGCAGAGAATTGTCAGAGCTTAAACTCAATTTTGTGGCTCTTTTTTTAATGACGAAAAGAAGGGAAGTGGGCGACACGGGAGGAGCCAGAGAGGGGAGAATGATTTAAGCATGAATTAATGCCCTATAGCAGGACAATTATTTCACTGTGAGAGATTGATCGGAAATAGTTGATTTTCGGACTGACGCGAAGGAATTGGTTTTTCTGCCTCAGGTTGATGTGCCAGTGTGAATACGGTAATCATTTGGTCAAGCGACAAACGAAGGATGCGCTATCAATTGAACCCGGATATTACGAGAGGGAATAACGATGTCATGTCTCGGCACACAAACAGACGAACCAACAGCAAACGAAAGTTTCTTTCATCTCTTGGCGTAAGCAGTGTTTTCGAGAATTGTTTTCATCACTTCTCAATTCCAGTATTCTGGTCCATCTTTTCTACGACAATCACGACAACACACAAAGTGGCGAACTAAACTCCCCTGTAATTATGAGGCGGCGCTAGGAGAAGGACAATTGTTACGCGGATTATCGGATCCTTCCACTTAACCAAAACGGTGTCTACCGCCCGGAACAAAAGATTGCCGTCTAGCGGCCGTATGATATTTCCCCGTCGCAATCAGCCTTGCTGAAGAAGAGTCTAGAGCAAAGACGGATGGTGTTGAAGAAACTAGTGGTAGGTAAAACGAGGCGAGAGTGATTGTTGATTTCGCTAAACAGCGTTAGCATCAACACACTCAACCAAAGGGTCTAGCCGGTGTCTAGTTTATACACCGGCCCAACGTTAATTCTGACAATCTCCTTGACAGCGCGGAGGTGTGTTCAGCCTCTCTTTTTTCGCATAAACATCTCATATGAACCCAAACGCCACAACCTGTCACTTCTACCAGCAAAACGGTTGTCACATACTTGGCATGAAACTGTCTGCATTATCTCATTCTAACGTGAAGAGTCTCATCTGCGGAACCGTTATGTCGCATTCAATCTGGGGTCCCTCCTTTTGTCGGCATAGCGGGTCTTGAGCTTTTCAGTCCGCTTCCCCGTCTTTAGTCTTGACTTGTGGAGTCCAACAGCAATCCTTCGTCTGGTTCCTGAGGTTTTTGTCCTTTTTGTGCAAGGGTAGCTGGTCTGTGCATACACGTATTCATATTGTCCAGAGAGAATATTCGAAGTCTGGAAGGGAAGCGGCTGATAGTCTTGTCGATCACCCATCAGTCAGGACTTACATATCAATATGTCTCAACAGTCTTTGGACCCCTAACCGTTATGACTGTCAGAGCGGTAGAGCTATTGTGGGCTATCAGGCGGTATCCCGTACGGATAGTGGACCAGACAGCAAATGCCGGGGTATCTCTCCAAGCGAACTCGAGTCTAAGCCTAGAAATGGCGGTATGCCCGAGACTAACTATTATCCAACGCGGCGATCGCGCCTCACCCCGACCAATCGTTTCATCATGAATTGTAATTCCCCCCCGCCACAGGGTCTTTTAATATTCAGCTTGCTTGCACAGCATAAAGTTGACTTTCTCTAGCTTGGCAACTTAACTTTTCTTTTTCCTCTTCAAGAACTACACTACCACTTCACAACTGAGACTCACATACCTGCACATCATGGCTCCTTCTACCACCCAGGATCTCGTCCCCGAGCCCGTCTCCGCCAAGGAGACTACCCTTCCCTCGCATCCCAAGGATGGCTCCGTCCTCAACGCCGCCGAGCGCGAGGAGCTTGCCTTCACCGACAAGTACAGCGCCCCCGACGTCTACATCAGCGAGAAGAAGGATACTCTCTGGTTTCCCTGGATTGGACCTATTGAGCTGAAGCCCATGCGCATGGACAACCGAACCGGTACTTTCGTCGTCGGTCTGCGATCACCAGTTGCTGCCAGCCTGGGCAAGCACCGACACCGTGGTACCGTTACAGCCATTACCATGTCTGGAGAATGGGGTTACAAGGAGTGAGTCTGCATCCTTATCATGCATACCACGTTGCTAATTCTTTAGATACGACTGGGTTGCCCGTCCTGGTGACTGGGTTTGCGAGAACCCTGGTGTCATCCACACCCTGTCCGTCGAGGATAACACGGATATTGTCTTCACTGTTTCCGGTAGCATTGAGTTCCTGAACGATGACGATAGCTTGAAGTTTACTCTTGATATCTTTAGCTTTGCCAAGATGTACTACGATCACTGCAAGGAGAAGGGTATCAAGCCCAACGACGCTCTTTGGCACTAAACTTATTACGAATATGAATTACGGATGGAGGCAAATTGAAGACAGGCGGGATGGGCTCGTACTAGTCACAAAATGATATACGCAATACCCTAACAAAGAAATAAATATATGAACCACTATACTATCATTCATTGCATACTGTCAATTCGCAGCTTCCCGTGCATGTCAAAGCGAGCGTTGCATTCGCCAGCCTCACCATACTCAACCCACGGTCGCCAGTACCCGAGCGATCATCTCGTCAAAGCCCTCGGCCTGTCGAAGCCCAAGCACCTTATTCCAACGCTCCGCCTTATCCGGAAAATATGTAACCGGGTCATCACTGTAGGTGGTCGAAGCAGCAAGCTCATAATACCCAGTGGTCCATCGACCTTCCTCAACGTGCTTGTTGGCTCGCGCATAGAGTTCCGTCTGGCTCAGATTCTTCATGGCGAACTTGGCTCCGGAGATACGTTCCAAAGCCTCAAGAACCTGATTCTGGGTAGTGTTGTACGACGAGACATAGACGTATTGGTTCTTGGTTTTGTCGGAGTACAGCAACGCAGCGGCAGTGGCTTCGCCGACTTGAGATACGGTTGTAGTGGTAAACTTTGGTTCACCTGCATCTACAAGCTCGCCTGTTTTGGCTTTGACGTCTAGACAAAGCAGGCCTTGCCCTTCGATCAACATCTAAAAATGCCCACAGTCAGCGTTTCCAACGAATGACAGTGGATTGTATGCAAGACTCACCCAGTCAATCCAAGGTCCAGAGAAAACAGCAGTCCAAGTCAATCCTTCAACTTCCTTACTCTTGACATAATCCATGACATCCTGTTTACCCTTCAGAAAGGGTGCCATATCCTCAAGGCCATCAACGGAAGTGTCACTGCCAAATTCGCTTGGCATGAAGCGCTTGACCTTCGCAGCTGCTACTGCATCAATGACAGTCTTTTGCTCGGCGATGTTGGCTGTTGACAGTGTGGAGATGACGGCATCTTGACCAGTGAAGACTTCAACAAGAGATGGGAAGGTGTAGTCGGATTTAACAATGGTGGCGCCATGGAAGGTTACGTCCGTGTTAATAGATGAGGCGCGGCTTAGGACCGAGACGTTGAAGCCGGTCTTGACTAGAGCCGCAATGAGATACGGTCCCAAGTTTCCACGACCCTGGCAAATGTATTAGACCTGCGTGTATAAGAGGGTAAAAGTACTTGAGCTTACGCCGAGGATCATGACATTCTTAATTTCGCCGGGCATATTGAAGGTAGCAAGAGGTTGGTGTTGTGGATAGGGTAGGTGTTGCTTTTCTGGTGAAGACACGATGGATTGCTGTCGGAATAAGACTCAGAAAACAGCGGTATAGTCCCAGATACTTATAGACTTTCCACTCCAACATCTTCCCCATACAGCCAGTGTATTTCGTGGATTTATCAGCATCACGACTTCCATATAGCCTTATCAACTCACGTCCCATGAAGATGATGGTTTCACGAACTGGTGGAGACTAAACCTCTTTCATCATGTCAGTGGAGACTAATCCTTTCTGAGCACTAGCGTTCTGTGAAGTTGAGTGGCGGAAACTAGTATGCTGATAAGATAAGAGCACACAGTTGAAGCACTAACAAAATCATCGCTGATAACGGGCATGCTTGTTAGTGCAGTATCGTCTGAGAACAGCCAATTTGTCATCGCTCATGCGCTGGGGGCCTTATTTCCAGCTTCAACACTCACGACCTCCCCTCTCAAACACTCCCCGTCATATCCTCAATGCTTTGAGAATTCCTTCAATTAACAATGACTTTCCTCCGGAGATCCTGTCAAGCCTGCGTCAAAGCGAGACGTCGCTGCAATCTGGCCACTCCCTGTTGCGAACGCTGCTCCGCCAAGCGCATCAAATGCTGCTACATCAATCAACCGGCCCCTGCAACTGCCAACATTCATTCCCAAAGCATCATAAAGCCAATGAAGAAGCACCAGATATTAGATAATGTGCCAAATAGCCAGACCCTCTCATTACTTGTGGTCCGCGGGGACCTGGACACTGGCTTACAAATCTACATTCGACAAGTCCTTCGCGATGGACCTCCACTGGCAAAACTAGATATCTCATGGCGGAATGAGTCGAGTGTCGTCAGTAGGCCCAAGGAAGGTGGCTTGAGGATATTTAATCCCTTACACCTTGAAGTTGTACGGGTGTTTGATCAAACATCGCTTCATCGCCTATCCGATATCCTGCAAAGTTTCCCAGGCGAGTTCGCAGAGGACAACACAACTGCCTTTATCCACCCCGGCATATACAAGACAAACCTCCCATCTCAACTCCGAGAAGTTAAAGACATATGCTACAGCTTCCAAGTAGGCGGTAACTATCTCGCCGAACACCGTCTGCACACACTCCGATCCACAATCCGTCGTCTGCTCTGTTCATCAACACAAGTCTCTTCATTCCCAGAAACACTAGCCTACGCCCAATCAATCATCTTAACCCAAATAATCCGTCTCCTCACCTGCAGCGACCCAGACTTAGAACAAACAGAACGCGACAATGAAGCTATGTGGGCTCTTACCCATACTCTATGGCAGAACGCACCTACTCAACTGCCTAGCACTCTAAGTCCCTGGCAAGCATGGCTATTTTCAGAAAGTGTTCGTCGGACAATATTGGTGTGTAATATTCTTCTAGCAGTGTACAGTTCGTTGAAAAGAGGGTATACTATACACTCACTCTGTATCGAGGCATTGCCATTTGATCTACGTACTCAACTCTGGGATGCGCGGACAGAGCAAGAGTGGGATGTTGCTGCGGCAAGGACGAAAAGTCCGGCTTTGGTTACGTTAAGTCAGTTTACGGCGCTGAGCTGGGGTGTCAATGGTGGTTCGAGGTTTGAGGATCTTTTGGTACTGGCATTTGGGAAGTAATAAGAACGGTTTTGATGAGAATGTGATCATGATATGACATTTGCTACATTGAGTCCAACTGTTTGCGCATTGCATAGATAGTGATGTCATCTGCGCCCTTCAGGTGACAGTGACCTTGGCGTGCGGCGGTGCGCCACGATGTCGATCCTTCAAGGAACAGCGTTACGCGTCTTAATTAATGTATATAAGAGCGGTTTGTTGCTCGGGTTAAGAAAGCTTAAAAAAGACATTTCAAGTATGAGCGACAGGAACCTGATGATTCACCGTCACAATGGCAACTTCAAACTCAACCCTCTCCACCAGAGGCCAGGTCTTCGCCTCACCCGAGTACAGAATGCCTCTCTTGGATATTCTCTGTGACCTATGGCACCCCGGGACGAACCCGGATGGATATGTCAGCCTGGGCATAGCTGAGAACGTAAAGACTACCTCTAGACACAAGAAACCTCATGGACTAACAGTTGCCAGACTCTCATGCACGAAGAATTGATGCAGCATATGACCAACAATGTAATTCGAGTAATGCCCAAATCCATATATAGCTGACATGATGTAGTTCAGCATCAACAGCCACTCTCTTACTTGCGGAGATGGCTTCTCTGGCTCACATCGTACACGAAATATCCTTGCGAGATTCATCAACCAAAACTTCAATCCTCATGAGCCTGTACTTAAAGATCAACTGATCATTACTTCAGGTGTTGGTCAGGCGATTGAGCTTAGCGGCTTTTCGCTGTGTGACAAAGGGGATGGAGTGTTGCTTGGAAAACCGTACTATGGGAACTTTCCTATCGACTTTGGCTATCGAGCCGAGTAAGGCACCGAACCTGATGTGCAGTTCACATCTGCTAACAGAGTATAGGGCCAAGATTGTCGGCGTATCTTTTGGAGAGGTTGATCCTTTCAGTCTTGAAACTGTGGAGATATACGAAAAGGCGCTGCTCGAGGCCCAACAAAAGGGAATACGTGTTAAGGTGTTCCTCTTGTGCAACCCACACAATCCTCTAGGTATGTCTCTTACCCAGAATCCGAATAGAATCTGAATAAATAGGACGTTGCTACACACCCGAGGTCATAAAAGCCTACATGAAACTCTGCCAAAAGCACAACCTCCATCTTCTCTGCGACGAAATCTACGCTTTATCAGTCTGGAAGAATCCCGCAGTTCCTAATGCGCCTGAGTTTACTTCAGCGCTTTCCATCGATACAGAGGGCTTGATTGATAAAAATCTCGTACACTGCATGTGGGGAATGAGCAAGGTCCGATCTTGAACTTGAATAGACGAAGGGAGATACTTACATTGCGATAGGACTTTGGCGCAAATGGTATTAGGGTCGGCTGTCTGATTACCCGCAACGAGGACTTCATGCGCGCTTGCGTAGCAAACTCAGACTTTTCCGGCCCATCATCACTCTCTGACCTAGCCGCGTCAAGCACCCTATCCGACGACACCTTTCTAAAAACCTACATCGGAACAAACCGAGAACGCCTCGCTCAAAACTACCACCTGGTCACTGACTTCTTGAAGAAGCATAGTATATCATACAAAGAAGGCTCCAACGCTGGCCTCTTTGTATGGGCCGACCTATTTGCGCCTAATAAAGCAGCGATAGACTCTCTGGTGAAGGAACAAGAGAAGGGTCTGAAGAGTATGGAGGCAAAGATGACGGATGTTTTGCTGAAGAACAAGATCTTTGTTGCGGCTGGAAATGACTTTGGTACTGATGTTTCTGGCTGGTTCCGTGTTGTATTTGCTCATCGGCAGGATTATCTACTTGAGGGTCTCGAACGGATGAACAAGGCTATTCAGATGTTTGGTGTTGAGCTTATGAAAGACAGAGCCACTGTAGAGTAGCTTCTCTACCCTACCAATTACATGCGAATCACTCATCCTTGGCCATCACAAGTGGCAGCAACGTCCGCATAATCTTTCCTCTAGTCTTATACTTCTTCCCAACCTCTGCATCCGTCCAGAATCCAGACTCAGTAATCGATCCGCCTAGATTATAATGGGGCAGATGTGGCAAATCCTCAGGAAAGATACCCGATTTTCGAACGACGTTGCCTTTCTTATCCATGAACACCAGGAGTAACTCCCCTTCTTTGAAAGCCTCTTCGTCAACGACGACCAACCAAAATCGAATTTTGGCTACGTCGCAAATAGCGTCTTCAAAGTCGTCCTCTACCAGGTCTCGGGACTCGCCCATGACTGATATCAGGTCTTTGACATACCCGATGTCACTCTCATTGAAGTCGCGTCGAAGCTCTGGGACTGCGAGTTCAGGAAACACCTTGAAAACGCCTTGCCAGTTTTCAGACCCCGTGTTAAAAAGTAAAGGGTCATCGAGGATACGCCACCATCGATCTTCGGGTTCACCAAATAAACCACCAAACGGATCCATTTCTTCGAAGGCGTCGGTCGCATCTTTCATCCAGCGACTGAACTCGTCGTCACTGTCACCACCGTAATAAGTGCGGAGTACGATGATCATTTCGAAAAGTGGATTTTGAGGGTCGTACCTCTGCGCTATTTTGCGAAGTTTCTCTGGACGCCATGGGGCCAGGACTGTTTGAATAAACTCTATCGAAGGTGGATCATCGGCTGAAGAAGCGAAAGGGGAGATATCGTCCTCTTGTAGGAAAGCTTTCACGATCTCTTCTCGCTGCTGTTCAATCGTCAGAGTTGAAGATGGGTCCCATTTGCTCTTTTCAAGTGTGTCAGTGGTAGTCCAATGGGGCGGTGTCACCACTTACAACTAAGTAGCGCTCAACTGGCAAAGATCCCCAAGGGGGCGACTCGGCTCCCTCAACTTGACTCATTCTTTCCTTCTGTAAGATGTTGAAGATGGAGGAATAGCAATTGTGTGAGACTCTCCGATTAGGGTGAGAATTCAGTCTTTAGTCCATCATGCCCATTGGCTCACTAACCACTAGTCTGGAATATAACGGACCGTCCATTCGATTAATTCTTGGCGCCGATATGTCATTCAAGTTGGAGCGTGATATCTGTAGCCTCACTACGTCAGCAGATTTGGAGGTGCAGGGAAAACACAGCCGCAGGATCAGGGAGTCAGTGCTTACGCCAAGTCTTCGTAGGATTTCCATTCTTACCGAATTATGGACGGTTGCCTCATCGGATAATGACTTTTCCATCTCCGAGCTGCAGCATACAATCTGCCCTCTCGCTTAAGTGAGCTATTAATATCTTCTTATCCTCTCAATTACCATAGGTATAGATATAAGTTACTCAACTGTACATCGATATGACATCCATCGCATCCGTTGAAGCGACTTTAATACCAACAATGACGGACCCAGCCACCCCACAAAAAGACGAAGATTCCCCACCTGTCATGACTAGTCCAACAACATTCGACCATTTCTCAAAACTCCCCACAGAGCTCCGACTTGAGATATGGAAGTATACCTTCCCAGGCTTTCAGATCCATTATATCATCCCCGGCCCTGATGAAAGACACCCTTGTGGCCGACCAGAAGGATGCCAAGTCATTAATTTCCCAAACATCGCATCACCACCTCTACCAGTCGCGTTGCTCGTCAACAGGGACTCTCGAAGACTAGCCCTCGGACAATTCAAACCCTTTCCAAGATTTCCTTCAGAGGCCTTTCCGCCAGAGGAAATGCCTTACGGGTACCTCAACCCGCGAACAGACTATCTGCACATCCCTAACAAAATGTGCGATAAGAATTGGAACTTCGCAAACGCACCGTTCCCTCAGCTCATATTTTGCATCTCAAAACAAGACAGTCCCTACCCATGTCCTGCACCTCGGCGCGTATTACCCGAACCGAAGGACCAAGCAACAAAAATAATCAAGCTGTCTCAACAACGATTATCCTTGGGCTTGGAGACGCCCTCCGCGCCGACAATAACGCTTGTCAACGTTGATAAAATCGGCACATTGGGGCGACGCTGCTATTACATATGGCCTACTGGCGAACCGCCGAAGATCAAGCGATATGATGTTATCGAGGGTTTTAACAGAGCGGGAAGACGTCGATCAAAAGGATCAGCTCATACGTGGGCAAAAGAATTGCGTTGGGAGATAGAGCATAATCGTGATGAAGAGGCGGATAATGACAGGTATTTCCCCAGGGTTCATCTTGGACGGATGAGTTTGCTTTGTAAGTGTCCAGATACCCCGAGGAAGAGGGCGGTTGGAGACGATGGAGGCTGGGGACCGCTCTTTGGAGAGAACCTTTACGCCCTCGATGAAACATTGATATAAGGCTTACAGAAAGGAAAGAAGAACGATGTTTCATATGGGCTCCTAGTAAGAACAAGATCAACAAGTATTCTTTCCTGTTTGGCGGTGGCATTCGCTTCGGCCGATATGTAGCTAGATTAAAAGACAGTGTTAAACGAGAAATGGTCATGTCGCCTTCAAGTGTACATCAAAATATGTTCCGCCCGTGCAACGTAACCCTGCCTCGTGCTCAGAGAAAAGGTTCGAAAAGATCAAGATTTTCAGGCATTTGAACAAGATTCTACAGTGACAAAAGGTACCTTTGTTCGAAGTCGCCTTCCTTTGACTGGAGTTTGCCTTGTCATGAATGTCAAGCTTGTTCTTTGATGTCACGAAAACAGAGCAGCATCTACCAAGACAAAGCTCAAACGGACATGTTCAAACACCTATAACTTGCAACAATAAGCAAGGCCTTTTAAATACGCTTATTCCAGTCTTCACGATTTAAAGACTTTTGAGAGACCCATTGTCGAAAGCAGAAAGACCAAATAAGACATTGCTTCTGACCTGCGCCACCGTTCATCTGCAACAAAAGTCCATCATGAAGGAGACAAAGCCAAAGGCAACCCGTCGAGGGGAAAAGCTCACGATGAAGAAAACAAAGTCAAAAGAAATCGCCGCAGGCGACGTCTGGACCGAAGCCGAGAAAGCAGAGCTCTTGCAATACTACACCTACTGTCTTGCCCAGCACAACGAATGTGTCAAGAACCTCGAGGTTCTCCACCAGCAGGAGCAAGAAATGAAGCTACTCCTCCCGCAGAGAGAGAGTAACAAGAAATTCCAGGAGCACTATGATGAACTTACACGAAAAGCCACCAAGGAAGTGGCTTTGATGGGAGAGTACTTTGATCTTCTGAGTTTCATTGAAGGAGAGATGGATGCTTGTGGATTGACAGACTTTTAAGTTGAGGTGGTAAGTGAAAGTGTAAATTCGTCGATAGAAACTCATCCTGCACGAAGGGATGGGCTGTGGGTATGTGTGCAAAAGCTGAGTTGATTATTCTGTCTAGTCGTGGCAGGAGTCTATCAAGGCCTGTAATCCAGGAAGAGGTGTACACTGAAGTCTATGTCTCGAGCCCATAAGAAAGTTTCGATTATGCACCTTGCGTAGTTATATAAAAAGAACAGACTCCCGTCTTTTGCAATCTTTACGTTCTCCATTTACATTCGCGATACATATTACAAAACTCTAAAAAAGGCTCAAGGCGCTCCACCAGCTTCTACCGACATCATTTAGGTAACGTGGATATTTACCAGCCAACAGACAAGATGACCGAAAAACGATATTCTATCACGCCAATACGGTCATCTACTGCCCAGCCATATCTGCCGACAGAAGATATGCCCAACAACGAACGCTCCCTGACGCCAATACCGTTGCTTGAAGACACGGACTTTCTGCACAACGCGCGACGATACCCTCCAATGGCACCACGACCTGTTCCTCCACCCTCCGTCGCCCACAGATCCCTCTTGCCCTACCCGGGCTACTGTCCACCCCCCCGCCCAACAACACCCAGTGGCTCAACTTGTCCCGCTCCCAGGGCGCCTCTCCAAGAGCTCTCACTCCCCGCCCGTTCACCGTCCCCCACCCTCGTAACGGATGCAGTTGAAGCCTACGAAGACATCGCCGACATGGCAAAAGCCTATGGCGAAAAGTTCGTCGAGCGCGCCGAGTCCGAAGCGAAATGTATTAAAGAGCGGATCCAGAAGCTTCGAGATGAAACTGACGCTCGGATTGAAGAGCTGGAGGAGGAGTTTTGGAGGAAGACTTGGGAACCGCAGGAGAGTTTGCACAGACTTCGTGCTCTTGTGGAGGCGCAGAAGACGAGTCTTGGCCTGATCGAGCGGTGGGAAGAAACGGATAGAGGATCTACGGGAATAAATGGCCTCTAGGCTGAATTCACTACTGTTTGGGATCTGGCGTCTGGAGCTGATGTCTTTGGCTTGCAGACGATGTTTAAAATGGGTTGTATCTGTCTTGGAATGGGTACTTTAGAGCCCTAGAGTTACTGGGCTTATAAAATCAATGGACTTCTGATCAATGGCATTAAGAAATCAGAACGTTCAAACATGGGACTGATGTGATTGTGTTGTTTAGATCAAGACTACAATAGTGTCCCCAGTATCCTCTAATCCATTTGAGATTTTCGAAAGTCAGTCATCAAGTCGTACAGTTCAAATCAACACAATTAAAAAACCACAGATATGATGAACCTATTGCTAATGAAGGTGTGTGCTCTAATGGAGTCAAACACATAACTAGTTGCAGGTTTCACATGTAAGTACACCTATAGTCACGATATAAAGTCTTTGACCAATGCTTCTCTGATGCCTTGCGTCTCCACATAGAACACATTGTCCACAGGGGCAAAGAGATCAACGAAACATCATAGACCCAAACGGACACCATGTTATGTGGCATAGTCACTGTTCAGTAGCTTTATGGTTGCTGTTCGGAAGTCATTGCTATAGCGATGCTCGTGGTTTGTATCCGCCAGTACAAGCTCCATTGTACTTGTCCAAGTATAGGCACTGACGTGAACACCATCCAAGTTCTACCCATCCTGTTCATAGCCGTGCCTGTTCATTTCCCTATGACTTCGATCGATATCCCACTGCATTCAGCTATTCCTTTCTCTCTTTTTATCCCTTCTCACACTCCCATCCCAGGCCTCATCACTCACCACTTGCAGTTCCTATCACTCATCGCCTATAGTTCTATCTTCATCTAACAAATCACCAACAATCATCATGCCTACCAACAAACCTCCCTCCGGCTTTCGTCGCCAGGAGCGCGATGACTCTTTCGTCCACGTCAACACCCCCTCAGGTCCTCGTCGCCAAGACTCCTTCGTTGTCATCGACTCCAGCGCCAACGTTCCCTCCGACTATCATCGCCAGAACCAGGACATTGCCCAGCTCGGCAACTCGTTCAACCAACTCAACATCGATCAGACTTACCACACTCTCTACATGACCGCCGCCGGCAACCGGTACCTCGCTGGTAAGGTCAACTCTCTGAGCGATACCATGAAGGCGCACATTGCCAAGATGTTCATGGAGCGACCTCATCAGGAGACCAAGGAGTATCTGATCAAGCAGGGTTTTTTTAAGAGTACCCTCTGTGATGAGGACTTTGGTGCTTTTATCAAGTGTCTTCTGCCAGATAGCTACGGATTTAATCAGCACATCTGAGAAGTTGATCAGGTGGTCAGGCGGAGGTATGCGTTTGTGAGTTCTGCTATTTGGCAAGGTAAGTATTAGTTCGATCGTGAATCAAGGCGCCTATGAGGAAAGCCACAGAAGGAGGAGACATTGGAGAACCTGGTAGCCCTGGTGGCCTCCAGCTAGTAGATAGTAGATGGGTATACTTGATTGATAGATGTAAGCAATACAGCCATTTGTAGTGTAGCATTATTTCGATCTAGTCAATAAAGAGTAAGTATCCCCCAATTCAAGTTTCGCATAGTGACTCTTATTCATGACAAGGTATCCACTACAGGGATGCTCCTTCAAATATTTGCCACCAATATTAAATTTCATCATGACTTTTTCAAACCTTCCTTTTACTTCGCCTATTATTCCTTCCGTTGGTTGTGTCGGAAAGCCACTTTGTTAACCGAGTAACACACGCCCAATCAATCATCCAACGCGTTTTTCTGTCACATTTTCTGCGACCGCCCGAGCGCGTCAGACATTTCTTCAACACCCCCTCATTTTTGGGCCACGTATGATTTTCAGCCTCGCCTTCACCATCAAACATCACAACACTGCGGTCGGATATGGAAGATGGTCGGACTAATCCATCGTCGAAATGACGGTCCAAGTCCGAAGCGAAAACGAAATAAACTCATCGTCCGATTAAAACTTCGTCCTTCTATCCTCGCTCAATTCCCCCAACCATCCACACGCCCCGCGCCGAAACCTCTCATCAAAGAACACAACACGCATCAACTGGATTTTCTCGATCAACTCATCACCGAACAATATGCGGAGCTGGAACGTCTAAGTCAAGAGCGAGCGGAGACGGTGGCGAATATCGCAAATTACGAACGGGTGTGCAATATACATCTCGATACGCTGCATAAGAACCTAGCGGATGCGTGTGATATTGGTATCAAGAGCAGTGTTGTCAATGAAAGCGATGGGGAGAAAGTTCGGCTGCTGAAGGAAGAGATCGAGACTATGAGGATCGGTGTTCAGAATTGGAGTCGGATTTTGATGGAGGCGAAGCAGGATGCTCTGACAAAGAAGCAGCAGATTACTATGATTGCGGGGAATGTCAAAAATCTGGAGGAGGAGAGACGACAGTTGGGACAGTGGACTTAGGTGTCATGGGATTGCATATTATGGGCGTCAAGGAATGGGTATTGAGATTCTATCTGTTTTATTATTACTGGGGTATTAGAGTTAATGATCGGGCTTTCTCCAAGAGTGTTTTCTGTCCTGCAGACGATGGTCTCCTTCTTTGCATCCTCAACGAGTCGCCACGTCTTTCTCCAGAACCTCATTCCACCTAGCATACCCAGTCTCATTCAAATGAACATTATCCTCACTCATGATCCCATCCTGCTCATCCCCGAAAGGCAAAAACGCAGCACCATTGCGATCCGCAATATCCTTCAGCATCCGATTCGCCTCGTCAATGATCTCATTCGTCAAACCACGCTGTTTGAAAAGCGCCGTCATCACAATCTGGACGTCAGGAAGCGCCTCTCGAATACGTCCGATCAGACTCTGATACGCATCCGCATCATTCTTTCGCAATCCATTCTTCTTGAGGTTGTTGCTTCCCATGTGGACGTACATCAACTTCAAGTTCGGCTGGTGTGTTTTGATGTCATCAAAGAGACCTTGGTCGATGCGGTATTGCACATTGAGGACTTTATCGCCGCCGACGCCGAGGTTTAGAATGGAGGGGTTGTAGTTGATGGAGAGATCGGAACCGGTTGTTTTGAAGCGCTCGAAGAGGCTGTCGCCGAGGAGAGCGACGGTGTATTGGTTTGGGCTCGAGGTCATTTGCGGTCGGTGCGTATCGTGGTACGTGTCGTGGGAGCGTTGCTTGAACATTTTGACTGTATTGTATCAGTGTCGTTGATGATGATGGTAGAAGATGGGAGGTTTACGTACCGGATTGACTGCGATGTGTTGGGATTAGAAGATGTCGGTGCGGCAGGGAAGGTGCGACGAAGGAGCGAGGGCGCGCAGCTGTATGCTACCGCACAAGAGTTGGAACAAGGTTTGGCAGCTGGTGGTCAGAACAGCGATTGAAGTTTCCAATAGTTATCGAATTTCTGATAGCAAGATTACTTTGCAAAGAAGATCTTTTGGAGCCGAGCAGCGATGTTAATATACCGAATCTCATGAGATTGGGAGTGTCCTATGGATACAGACTCCTTATACTATACCGGTACAAAACCTTTCTTATTTCCTCCGGAATTATTATTTTACCTGCATTACAAGTGGCTGAGGGTCTTTCGGTGTGATGGTTTCGATTTGCGCTGAAAGCCTCGTTCTGTCCGATGACTCACTTCCCGGGCTTCACAACAAGGCTGTGCAACAGAACACAGCAAATCATCCCACAGCCACTAAACTCCGCCATATTCAAATTAACGTCCTCGCGTTTGCGCCTTTGCTCGAAATTATTTAATTGCATCTAATTTATATCTTGCTATCTTTCTAAGACACCGAGATGAGAGGGACATCTACTCTACACTCCAATCTAATCGTATAAGGAGCGGCCCATTTAGCCATCAATCCGTGACCACTTATATCCAGCCCTATTCTGGTTCAATAATCTCACCGAGCCAAGGATCATTAAGCAACTCTTTCGCGGTAGCTCTTTCATCGGGATTCCATGCCATCATTCTTTTGATGAACTTGATGAAACTCTGCTTCTCCTCGCCGTCCATACAGGTAATGCTGCTCTCCAAGCTGAAATTATCGGGGATGCGGCTGGGATCTTGAAATTCGCCTGTGTATAAGTCAGTCGCGTATAGTTTGATCAGGGCTAATCTGTTGTACCGTTGGACTTGTAAAATTCTGAGGTCCGTTCGCCACGGGAAAGAAGGTCCTGTGGTGGAGGTCCAATCAACGCTGTGATCTGACCAAGATGCGATAGTTCGTCATATTCACCGTCGCCGTACAGATCGGGGTCGAAAAGGTATCTTTTCTCGAGCAAGCCCAATAGCTGCAAAGTCAGCCTTGTCTCATACTGGGAGAGAGGTCCTTACCATGGCACCAAGACTCCAAATTTCAGCCGGGTATGACCACCCCGCGTCAAGTATCACCTCTGGCGCTCGATAAATCTCTACCCCCATGTCACCCTCATGTACTTGACCGGGCTCACAGCGGACTGACTTATCGAAGTCTACAATCTGAATGATACCAGTCTTGTGGAGGAGCGGCCCGTATTCGTTTCTAGACAGATATATAGTTCGCGAATCAAGTTCTTTTCGATCTAACGGGTTTTCAAATTCGTCCTTGGCGCTCTGGTCAAGGATTGAATCGTCTTCGAGTTTCACCATGATGTTGTTTGGTTTGAGATCTGGCAAATATTAGTAGGTGATCAAAATAGTTTCGAAGTTGACCTGCCGCCATGAATGACGTGACACCCGGTATGGAGATAGTCCACTGCGCGTAAGATCTGCTGCATCAAGATCTTGAGTAACTCTGGATGTATCACACCGCCAACCCATCTTCTTTTGAACATCCATATATGCTCACGTAGTGCTTGCATAACGAGACAGATATGCTCTCCTTATGCAGTCTCTAGTATGAAGGAGTCGGAGGGTATCCTAATAATGGTCCGACCAAGATGTTTCGGGTCCGCCTGGTCGATGTGTTGCATGATCTCAACTTCGTTCTCTACAGCGAACTTTGCATTGGGGTAGGGGAGCGCGTTCACTTTGATGGCAACGTATTTCTCTCGCGGCCATCGTCGATTACGGAGGTCGGAGAACATATTTCGAATAGGTACGGCGAAGGGGTGTAGATCCCTACATAGCCAAACTGTCGAGCCGGCTCCGAAACCCAGCTTGGTGGCGACTTGGTATCTGTCGTTCAGAACTTGTCCAATGGTGATCGGATAGAATCGATCGGGGTGATAGCCTGGCATGGTCTCTTCTTCCAGCGGAATAGAGGGATCGAGCTTTGGTGCGATGCCTGTTGACGGAGGCCATGGTCGGTGGTAGAGAACCTTGGGAACCCAAGACCGAAGCCTACTGCGGATGAGGCGGACAGATGCCATCGCAGTGTCGATTGAACGGTGTTGTTTTGTGGACTGTACTTTTGGGAATCTGCATTTCGGGTATGCAGAATAGCGAAGGAGATGGACCTCACCCGAGTCACTCTTGTAGCAGGTGTTGACGTGTGCTGGTCGGTGGTTCTTGCCGCTGGAGAATTGAGTTGTAACGATTCCATTTTAACACGGTCGGGTGAATGCGGAACTGTGCGTAAAGACGATTGGGTGAAATCTTAAAAATAATAGAGAAGATACCTTATTTGTTTATGGGTGTTGTGCGTTCCAATAATAAGATTACCCTCCCGACAGGTCAATTCCATCGCATGACAAGTCACCAAACAACTGAACTCTAACACTGTCACTCGCACAAAAGGGCTTGCGTAAAAGACGCATGAATCTTTGTAATTCCAACTGACCAATATTTCCATAAGACATCAATTCGCCATCATTAATCATTTTATATCCATTATTTCTTTCTATCTTCTTTTTAACACAGATTCAACCAATTACATTGCCTGCCACTCTCGCTCCAGAAACGGGGAACTCGCGGGCTGTTTCTTGCACTCTTCCTCACCCTCTCATTCATACACCTTCATCCTTTCTACAAAGAATTAAGAATCATACTATTCTAGCATAAAGCCATTACATCTCACCTTAAAATAAAGCAAAGGACTCCGTTAGTCCACTAGACCGCCAGGGCGACAAGGGCAGCCGGGATACTGCTGTAGCAGAAACATCTCGTTATAGGTACCTTAAAACGGAACCAAAGGACTCCGTTAGATCGCTAAGGCGGCTGCGGCTGGGGCAGCCAGGATACTAATGCAACAGAAAGACTTCACCTTACCTTAAAATGGAGCCGAAGGAATCCATCACTCCGTCAGATCGCCACAGTGGCCAAGAGATGGGCCAAGATCAATACGACCGTTTCATACGAAAAGTATATCAACCCGGCCATACCGAACTCCCCCGACATAGTTGGTTTCATCCATCCTCCGACAGTTCTTCTTGCCGGCGACCCGCCGTCCTCTCACCACAGCTCCTTGTCACCAGCCCACCTTGCGCCCCTCCTGCCGGTCCTTTTACGCAGGCTTCCTAGTCGCCTCTACTATTTGGTCTTCTTAACATTCTGGGCGGTGTTACGTCTTATGAGGGTTGCGCTCCCATCATGACTCGCAGTGCTCATGGTGTTATAGGCCAACTCCTCAGCCAGCCTGGTACTCCTCCTGCTGGATCCCCTCCACTTTCCTGTCTGGTCTCCTCAACATTCCTAATGGTGTTGCATCTCAAGTGCGCTGCGTTCTCATCATGACTCTTAAGGCTTCCAATGTCAATGGCCAGCTGAATCGAGCAAGATCACGCCGTGGCAACGGGAAGTCGAAACGCTTCCTGCCAGACCGCAGCGCAGAAAAGAAGTCGCCGTCCAAACAGCCACAAGACGTTATTCCCAGGGAGTTTCGTGCGATTTGGAGTGGGGGACACAGCTGCCGTCATTGAACTTCAACGCACTTACACACAGCCGCTGACACCACCCTCGATCTTGCGAAGGACTCGGATAATCTTGTTCTCCTCCTCAGATGCACAGCCACACTAAATGCAATCACATCCTTCCCCCGCCTCTGCTGGTGTTGGATGAGAAGGCCACTTGGAAGCAATATGGCGATTGTTTATAAGGACAATAGTACTTTACAAAGGAGCAATGATCACATTTTAACAACTGGATGTGCTAGTGACGGCGTGCTACAATAAGTGCAAGTATGAGCCAATAGAGCAATGTTGATGAAGCTGTTGCACAAAGTCCCCGCCGCAGCACCACTAACAATCCCGATCCATACCTGCCGGAACCTCACTCCTCCTCTGATGTCAAGTTCTAATATGCGCCAGCATATCATCCAATTACTTCGTAGATACCTTCCTGCAGGATGGAACCTCCCCAAGGTTTTCATGCACTTTGACTCTTCCGAGGAGTAACCCAGTAGGTTCAGCAGACTGAAAATGGGATGGAAGTTGTGTTGCAAAATAATCAATACATTCATCAGACATCAAGTCGTTATCATTAATCATCTCTATATCCATTATTTCTTGCCATTCATTCCCTTCATTATGCGACAAAGAAGAACATGCGAAGTCTTTGCACCCTGTGAAATCGCACCCAATCGCTCTAGCGTCCGTCTCGCCTTCTCAACAGCGTCTCCATCGCTGACCAATGATGTGCTCAAAAATGCAGCTGTGTCAAATAGACACAGAACAATTATGTGGAATTGGTCATTGCCTTCCATGGCTCGCGATGACCAGCGCGTGGCGATATCGAGTGCCTTGACAGAATAATGTACTGCTTCTTCCCTCATCTTTGGCGTTGATTCATTTGCGGGGTTTGAGAGGTAGGTTTTGTATGGTTGGAGGATAATGAAGTAGGCCATTGCTTGAATGTAATACCGATGCGACACTAGCCACGGCCATTTCTGATCGTTGGATGTATCTGTGTCGGTGAGGCTGAACACCGGTGGTAGAGAAGAGATGTACTCCTCGACCATTTTCGTATGCGCACGGATCTCCGTCGGTGAATCGACGCGATGAGGTGTATGCCACCGCTTAGACAGCGATGAGACAAGATGATACTGCAATCTCGTCGAAAGCGTAGGCGAAGGCGGCGCAGCGCTCAGATCATCCGTGTCAGCTTCTGAGTCGATATCATTCATGATCATCGGTCTTCCAAGGATCAACGAAAGCTTCCAGTTCCAACCATGCAAAACCCTCCAAATCTGTCTCCCCGTTCTTGAATTTGGTTTGGCTTCATGATAACCCAACTCATACGCCTCTTGAATTGCTAGCCCGATAGTATGCCACGCCTCAACGAACCGAGCTTCACCTTGTAGCCAGCATATAGACAAAATCTTCCATTGTAGGCTTGTCAAGCTATATGAACCTGCTGGTATTGAGACTGCGACTCGTTGAGCGGCTGAGTGGTAGTCGGGCGATTGAGGTGCGACGCATGCGCACATCATTAAAACAAGGGTAGTGAATTGCGCATCTTGATATTTTTCTGTATCTGATGAAGCGGACCATCGGATGTAATGTGAGATGAATGTTGTCGGTTGGATTATGCTGCGGTGATGATTTATGTCGCTGAAGAATGCTTCGATGAGGGCATCTGACTTGTTAGAGATAAATAAATAATTTTGAGCGCAACCACATACCGAGTATTGGTTTGGTGGGTAAAATGTCGAGAATATTTTGTGATTGAGAGTTGACGATACAGACATCTTTTGGTGCTTCCAGCTGATGCTGTAGACGGTTAGTGTACTGCCCCTAAAACTTCAGCACTGACTGGACTTACCAGGGACCAGGGCGAAGAATCACCCCAATTGAGATCCTGGTACATTTTGACTTTCGGCGCTTCCCGCTACTAGACCTCGATAAACAAGACGTAAAAAAATTAAACTATCAAGTTCAAGGAAATAAGAAATAGTAGAAAAGGAAGAAATATGGCGCATCCTATACGGAGTACTGTCTTTATCTTTGCCATTGCTGACGGTCGAAAAGTCGGTGTTGGCCGAAATAGTTCGGGCAGCAAACGTCGCCGAAACCTTTCGGATCGGGGCCCCCCCGAAAAGATTACTGGTCCTGCGGCGACGAGGTACATAAGGTGTCATCGGCTTACTTGTGCGACATTTTTTACTCCACCACCGACAAAAGGAATTGCTAACGACAAAGCGCAGAGACATGAGAGATGATCATGAGACTTTTATCATGTCGGTAGTTATAAATTGACCCTCAGACTGGTCTTTATTTCTGGTGGATTGATGGGAGAGTGTCTTTTGATGGACGGCTTGGAGCAGGGTTATCCCCGCAAGATGCAAGGGTAGCGATGATCTTACCTGATAAATCATCGGGACAAGTGGAGATTCACAGCATCGCTCAACATTGATTGCATCGGGTATAACATCTTCCTGTCTCACTATCCTGTTTCTATCCCTGTGTTGATCCTCCCAAGATAATCAATCAATCAAGCCCTAAGTCTAACTAAAAAGAATAACGAAAAAGTAAATAACAACCACAAGACTAAACACAAATGATCCAGAGAAATGATCGCCCATGGACCACAAAGTCTTTGTCCAAGCTGAATGCATGTTGGTGCTGCTTGCATACTGCTGCAGATAAGGCGGGTTGACCATCACTTCTACCTGCCTTGTCCGACGGATTTCTTGGGCTTGTGAACCAAAGTACCTGCCGGATTGAAAACTGTCACATGTTAGCCAGTATCACAGTCGCAGTTGTTCAGATATGCTTACCTCCATGTGACATTTGCTTGGACTACGTTTTGAATGCCTTCAACGTAGCGCGCGACCTGAGCGTCGATTTCGGGGCCCCAGCTGGGGAGTTGGGTGATTACGGCAGCCCATTCTTTGTAGCGCTCTTCTAAGAGGGCGCCTACGGTGTTGAAGGCTTGTTGGGGTGATTGGCCGGCCATGCGACAGGATGCGACCATGCTGAAAGGGCAGTCGTCGTTCTGGAGATGTTAGAATTGAATTGATCGCGATAGGGTCATTGGGCTCACCTCTTCCTTGCGATAAGATAAGATATCATTTGATCTGAAACGCATTGTTAGCCTCTTATCTCCGATAGAGAAGGGGAGCATACAGGAGTACAAAATCAACGCCAAGACGCTCTAATGTCTGGATCACAGGATCTTGGAATACCTCATCCGGTAATCTGATGTCATGAGCATACTCGACAAGATGATACAGCGGCGTGACACCAGACGACAGCCGCCTCGTGTGAAGCATTTCCTCGATGCTCGGTATACTGTTTGATGAGAAGTGCTTGACATGATGGATCACACCGTCAGTGTAGTCCTTCATTGTTAGAGCAAATCTCCTTCGAGCACCAGTAGTTGAGCCCTTCACGAGGTGTCAGTAGAGAATGGATGGTAGTATAGAGTGGACGTACTTGTGATACCCTTCGAAAGATATCATCGTGAGCTTGTACTACACGGATCTTCTTCTTGGTAAAAGTCTTGCCGAGCATGTCTGCCATGAGACTATCGACAACATGCTGAGCTTTTGTCTGAGCATTCTTCAATGATCCTTCATCAAACACTGTCATTGTTAGAGATATGTCTCACTCATCTCACGATGCTGACTTACAGTCATCAAAAGGGAAGACCTTGAGGCAGATGATTAGTCAGACATAATGACATGACAACAAAGGCAACTTACCCAATTTCCCCAATCACACATCGTCTTCAGTTTCTCATAAGGTGCATCAGGAGCAGCAATGGAGATGAAAAGAGCAAAGTCACAGAACTCGACTCTTTTCTTCATCCGAGGTGAGAATTGACATTTCCTAAGTTCCGTCAGTATAATCTCAGTATACTTGTATCGACAACGTACTCTGCGAGCCATTGTTCAGAAATAGGCTTGACAGTGCTGTAGTCTTTGTTGACGCGAGGACTCTGCACAACAAAGCCCTTGAACAAGTCCGGCAGTATGACCGTAGTCTTGTTCTGCTTGGTGGCTGTCACGTGCATGATGAATAATAGACAACGAAGGGCAAAGGCTGACCTCGGTAAGACAGGTTCCGAAAGGACACAACAGGTAAGACTCTGAATATGCAGGAGTCAGATGAAGAAATGCAGGTTGGCTTCTACAGCGTCATTATATGTTGCAGTCAACACACCAAGACACAAGGGTATCATCATCCCCCCGTCAAGGAACGGGGAGGTTCTCGTCACATCAGACAGAACTTTTGCAAGACTATTGGAAGAGATATCACAAACATACTAGAGAGTAGTTTATTTTAGTTCATGAAGATCAAAGGCCAAGAAATTTAAGTTCGTCACGAAGGGAGCTGAGTGTTTTGGTGGGTTCGAACCCGCGGATTGACCCGCGGATTGATCCCTGTCCAAGGGAGAGGGGAGTGTATGACTACACTCCTCGACGTGAGCTTCAGAATGCATGTGAGACTGATTTTGGTCTGTGAGAAGGTTGCTCGGGGGGCTTAGATAATGGTACATGATGGCTGTTGAGTGGTGGATAAAAGGCTGGTATATGGCACAGTTATGTCCAAGTCAGAATCAAGAAATCACTACATCATCTACATCATCTACATCATCTACATCATCTACATCATCTACATCATCTACACTCTTGAACCACATACCCAGCTCTCTATCATTATCATGGATTGCTTCAAAGAACCCGTCCCAGGTGACGAAGTCCGAACCATCGGAAACCACACTTTCACCTGGACAGACGAACACATTCCCAAATCCCAAACAGATCCTCTACGCTTCGAGTGCGATGAACTCGGCGCAACAGCAGTCAAGAAGATCCAGACTATTCACGAACAACTCAGAAGTGAAGGCCATCAAGTCAACAGAGGAGATCTCTTCGAAACACTAAGTCAATACCATGACACAGATGCCGATCTTTCTCAGCTCTGGCAGGAAACACATCATGTTCCTGAGTGGGTAGACTGGGAACAAATTGGTCGTGGTCAGCGTTTCTTTTATCGCTACGCACTAGCAAATCTCATTGGCTTTGCGTTCCAAGGTTTCGTGGGAGAGAACTCCGCTTCTACAAGCGTGGTAGAGGTTCTTGCTCGCACAGGCGGTTTTAGTACCCGTGTGTTAAGAAGACGCCTCCTTGAAACTTTTCAACTTGTTCTCCAAGTCACACACTCCCTTGAGTACATCAAGCCAGGTGGCTCAGGCCACAGATCCATCATACGGGTTAGACTCCTGCACTCCATGGTCAGACAGCAGATCCTCAAGGTAGCAGCGTCCAAGTGTCGTTTCTTCGACCAAGACACCCACGGCATACCTATCAACACCCTGGATTCCATCCACGCTATAGCTACTTTTAGCTGCAACCATGCTTGGCTGCAACTCCCCTGCATGGGAATCACGCCTGATCCACAAGAGGTAGAAGATTACATTGCGCTCTGGAGGTATGTGGCCCATGTGATTGGGTCACCGCAGGAATACTACACCAATGCTGCACAAGCGAAGGCTGTTATGGAGAGCTTAGCTTACAACGAGCTCTTCGTGACGCCTACGTCAGTGGTGATTGGACATAACTTTGTCGAGGCGCTCAAGGATCTTCCGCCGATTAACATCTCGGACGGGTTCATCCAGGCTGCAAGTCGTCAGCTGAACGGACATGAGATCTGCGATCAGCTCGGGATGGGAAGACCGGGATTGTACGCGTATGCGTGCTTTACCGGGCACTGTTGGTTCGTCAGTGTCTTGGCGATGATGCAGCGATGGATCCCTTCCTTTGACGAACGGATGGTTCAGTTGTGCAGGGAGGGATTGCATGGTGCTATCATCCATAGCTCCCAAGGTCTTGGGGGTGGGTCTATTCTTGATTTCAAGTATGTGCCTGATGGACGGATACAGGGGAAGGAGAAGAGTGGGCGGATGGAGGGCATGTTGTGGTTCTTTGAACGCCCTCTTGAGCTGATTTACTTTGTGGTGTTTGTCATTGGATGTCTTGTTGCTCTAGGGGGGTCACTAGGCGTGGCTCATTTAGTGACAATTGGGATATCAGGGTCGCAGCGATTGTTCTCATAGGTAGTATTGTTAGTTCGTAATCCACTTAGAGTTTATGCCGTCGGCAATAGTTTGCGCATTAACCGCGGGATATACCGTTGTCAGCCTTGAATACAACAGTGCACGGACAATATCAATAGCCCCAGGCAAACGCGCCATCAAAGGGATTTCTCATGAGGCAATAGTTACGCCAACTGACATAGACTCCACTGACTCCGTATCTTCAACTGAGACATCATGACTCTCCCAAGATCTGATAGATCACTCACGATCTTCCGTGGTACGATCGATCCAGCACAATCGCATATTTCTTTGTTTGTCACCACAGGGAGAGCAACCAACTTGGCGCCACTGGGTTGAAAGAATGGTCTGTTGGAGGATGATTCGTTGGGGTGCGAAGTGACAGGTGGGTCAAAGTGCAGGATCTGCAATCACTTACAAGGGTTCTATACGCCATCAACAGAACAACCCCTGTTGAGCACCAGCACTTTCAGCTGCTCCACCTACTAGAGAGAGTTAAGAGGATGTCTCACAGGTCATCAGCCAACGAAAACCACAAATCGTCACCCGAAAAAGCTCACGATCTTCCCCACCGGCTCCCTTTCACCACAACCGAGCGATCCGCGCCTGCCAAGTTTGAGTCTCAGCTGCGAACTACACAATCTGTCTCTGACTAACTTTAGCTCTTTGTCGATCACGAGTATGAGTGAATTAAGGGCTTGCATGTTAGGGTACCATTTACTCGGTTCCATGCAAGGACTTCTACCTGTCACTTTGAGGGCCGTGCCGCGAACCATTGTGACGTGTTTGTTAGTGTTAACGTGACAGGTCAGACAAGGGTGATGATGATTTGTAATTGTTGACAAGATCTGGTGTGTGAGACAATCCGGACAGCCGGGTGAGTGAGAGGCAGCCAAGTTGCCTTGTATTCCAGTACGGAACGAAGCCGCTGGGTGTGATTCGACATCACCCGAGCTGGTATTCTGATGGGTATAGATGTGTTCAGGAAGTTGAGATGGGAGATATGATTGGCGCTCTTATCCCATTGCCATTCTTCGAAAGGGCGCTATCTCATGAAGATACGCAGAAACTGACCCCTAGTCATCACTTTGAGAAACAAGCTCTCGTGCTGAATGGTCAAATGAGAGGCTGTCTCATTCTTTTTGTCGAAATGAGATTTATGGCCTGACTTTTCCATCTGGGCATTGCTCGAAATCACGATGAGCATTGAAGGACCACGATCGGATACGACGGGGCATTATGAACCTTGCGGAATGGAGGTTGCAGTGACTGAATATAATCCCAATGTGCTTCTCGTTTCTGATATCATGTCAAAATAGGCCTAGAGAACGCTTCTGAGCTACGTGAGTATTTTAAATTATGGGATCTCTAAATAATAAGGGAAACAGCTGGCCTGTTGTTTCGTGTTGTCGTTGTGAGGTCGTGTTTTACGTTGAACATGTATTAGTCCAGGGTAAGTTGCATGGTGTTGGAGCCTTCTCGCTTAATTCCACGTATCGATAAACCGATAAGTCCGGATAAGATAAGACGATAAGACGATACGCGGAAAAGTGTGGCGCAGAGGCTGTGCTCAAAGCTGAAACCCAGGAAATAATCCGAATTTCCCATTTCGGTAAAGTCGATGATGTCGCAAATCGGCTGGTGTTGATTCATCTTATAAGCTTACTGACACCAAATTCGGTATTGGCTTGTATAGCCTTTATGCATGATTTTGACGTAGTCTGTTAGACAGCTGCATTAATTGCTGTTTCTTCCTAGCTCTAAATGCTACTCCAGCTTATTCTAGCAACCTCTTTCTGTCTGCTCCTTGGTTGAGAGCGACCCATTGGTCCAGGGCATGTTGAGATAACATGTATACAGCTGCAACTATCATTCCAGGTATCTATCAATTGCCAATCATAATCACGACAAAGGCAGCCAGTAAGCAAGTCAATGAAACATCTGCAGTCAGCGGGTAATTCACTAGATGGCTGTATCCGGCAGATTGGCGCGAGGTACCGACTCCCAGTAGTCAGCGCTAAGCCTTGAATACTAGCCCGGTATGGCAATCTTGATTATACAATGGCTGATATTGTATATCATTTCATCTCTGCCCTCGATGCAGTGGCTTTCAAGAACAACCTATCGCTTGGAAGATCGTCTCGATTGAGGAAATTGTTGCGCTCGATCAATGGGCTATGTCTGACTGCACCGCTATCTGATTATGGAATCAACTATAAACCTGGAATGAAGATGGTGATGAAGATGTGTATATAACTACTTGGGTTGGCGGCTTCATATTGACTTCATCATAAACATTGCTTTCTCATCACAGTCCTTCGCTACTAGAATCTTTACCAACGACTCACTGTCTACTTGCACCATGGAACAACAAATGCACCCCAATATGGACACTTCCTACATGGGTCAACAGATGCATTCAAACATGAACCATGCAAACATGGAACAAATGCACTCCAACATGGACCGTTCACACATGGACGGCCGCATGACTCCCGACGATGAACATCAGCCATGTCTCCGAACAAACAATGGCGGAGGCCACAACCTTTCCCCAACAGACCCAGATAGTCCCATGTCCTGGCCCTTTCTCCAGAAAGCATACGTCTCAGCAGTAGCCTTCTTCTTCGCCTTCACAATGTTTGTCCCTCCTCCCTCCCACTTATCCGCTTACTAATAGACTCAGTATGTATGGAACAACAACATACACAGCCGCGATATCTGCCATCCCAACCGCATACAACATCTCCCAACGCACAGCGATCCTCGGTTTCACACTTCCCTTCTTCGGCGTCTTTTTCGCACCGATTTACACACCGCATCTAGCAGAGCGCTATGGTCGACGACCGATTTACTTCATGAGCTTTCCGCTTTTTCTGATGTGTGTTATTGTTATCGGTCTTGCAACTAAGGCTTCTACACTACTTGCGTTCAGATTCTTGGCGGGGTATTTTGGAGGTCCTTGTGTTGTGCTGATTGAGGGGACGTTCGCGGATGTTTGGGATGGGAGGAAGACTGTTACTTATTATTCGTTCTTAACGTTGGCTTCGTATCTGGGTGCTGCTGTTGGTAAGTATCCGCCTTTCCGTCGAATTGGCGTCGCTAACAAGATCGACAGGACCTATCATTGGTGGTTTCGTCTTCGAGTCGAAAGGGCCAGCCTGGCTTTCGTGGGTGACTCTCATGTTTGGATGCGCAGCGTTGGCTTTCGGATCCTTCATGCCTGAAACATACGGACGTGAGATCCTGAGAACGCGCATTCGCTTTAACAGAAGTGGCATCAAGCTACCTTGTGCTCAAAGCGGCGTCACACAGGCGGAGATGGCACGAATCACCTTCCTTACACCTATCAAGATGCTCTTTTTCGAACCTCTCGTCACGCTCATATCTCTGTATCTCGGCTTGAATTTTGCCGTCGTTTTCCAATGGTTCATCTCTGTTCCTATTGCTCTGGCTGGAAACTACAACTTTGACGTGAGCGACTCCGGATTAGCCTTTATCTCAGCTGTGGTCGGCGTTATCCTCGCAGCTCTATCCTGCATCCTCATCGAAGCCCTTCTCTCAAGTTCAGCAAAGAAGAACATGGATCACATCGAAAAACGTCTTATCCCAGCTATGTTCGGCGCTATCCTCGCCACGGGCTCTCTCTTCTGGGTAGCTTACACAGCCAAACCCACCATCCACCACCTAGCGCCCATATCCGGCACAGGTGTTTACGTCTGGGGTAACGCCATGATCCTCATATCATTCATCTCATATCTCTTCGATGCTTACCCACCTGCTGGAACTTTGTCAGGCCTTACTACGGCTGCGTGTTTCCGATTGGCTTGTGCAGGTGTCGTGCCCATTTTTCTGCCTGATATGCTTACGAATTTGATGGGAGATTGGACTTTTAGTCTTTTTGGAATCATTTCTGGTGTCATGGGCACTTTTCCTTTTGTGTTGTATTGGTTTGGACCGGGTTGGAGGAAGGGGAGTAGGTATGCTGCTAAGTGGAAGTCTATTCCTTCTGAGGCTCATGGGATGGAGTAATGGCTGCTCTGTTGGGGCTGGCCATGTCCTACTGTGACACTTGGCCATTCTTCGCTATGGATTTGTTGTTTGTCTCTTTTTTGTTTTCTCCGTATTTCTTTGTTTCTGCTATAGACTTGACTCTCTTCGTTTTTTAGATTGCAATATTTAAACCAGTTGTTAGTTGTTCTCATTCTCGCTTTTTTGGTACTCGACAACCGATACTTCTTAGCTCTGGAGTTTTTACCCTAGGTGACTGAGGAAAAACGTCTTCCAAGGCTTGTGGTACATAAATAAAATAATCTGATTACTAGTCTAAGCTCGCATAATATGATCGAATTATTTCGTCTCTTAGAATTCCAACGACTAATTCTCATAATAACCTGACGTTACCCTAGAACAATCACCGCTTCTAGAACTCCGAAGACGCAATTAGAGTTTAGTTCTCAGCCACTCTTCTCTTCTCAATGACATGGACAAGGTGACAAGGAATACGACATCCGCAAATTACCACAGCCTCAATAACGGGATACAGCAACCTCAATTGACTCAAATAAACCCAAACGTATTCTTTAGCATAAGATATCCCACTATCCCATCTCGGACTCAGGGACTTCCCGAAAGTTTAAGTGATTTTCAGTCTGTTAGTCATGCTGCATCATCAACTCACAAGGGTTGCATTTTCCTTTCCAGAATAAAGTTAGCGACAATCCTCGCGTAAACTTGACCCTTACCTAGAACAGCTACTGTTTCCACGCGCTAAACCACAAATGGTATTTACACGTGGTCTATGCTTAATTCAAGGGCTTTGCATGTCATTACGTTGTGAGAGAGGCTGGGTGCTCTGTTTACGGTCCGATCAATCGTCTTGGCAGATTCATGCCAGGATGGTGATCTCTTACTCTTTATGGCAGTTGTTATACCATTTCTCGACCGTTGACCTGGATGATCCCGCATAACTGACCTCGGGAATGGAGAGACGGTAATTTCTAGCGGGGCGGGACGACGATCATGTTTATTATTTATACAACTTCAATCCTCTCCTTCAAACATCATCTTCACTCACCATCATTCTCTCACAGGTTCAATCTTCACCTTCATTATGTTGTCCAAATATCTCATCACCGCTCTCATTCCCAGCGCTCTCGCTGCAGCTCTTCCCTTCGCAGACGAACCTAACCGCTGCGATGCGGCCTGCCAACTTACCTACCGCCAAGCTTTAGCTGGGGAATCCGCCAAATGGGTTAACCAGAACATCACCACCGACCCATTCTACTCCAACCCCGCCAACGTCTCGGATTACTCGGCTGGTGATCTCGTCAAGTGGGAGGAGATTCCTACTGCCCAGGCCGCGCGACGATGGACTGTCCCTGCTGGTGTCAGCCTGACGCGATTCTTCTACATGACCGAGGATATTGACGGAAAGGCTATTCCCGCTACTGGCTTCGTTCTTACGCCTTACTCGAACCCTCTTGGAGAGGATAAGCCTTTCCGTACTATCGTCTGGACTCACGGTACTGCTGGTATTGGCAGGAACTGCGCCCCTTCGAACCACCGTGGTTTGTACTATGAGTGGCAAGGTCCTTTTGCCCTTGTTCAGCAGGGCTATGTTGTCATCGCTCCTGATTACGCTGGTCAGGGAAGTGATATTCCTCAGGGCTTCATGTACGAGTCTGGTGCCCTCCATGCTGCGGATGTCAGCTTCGGTCTCAAGGCTGCTCGCTCCGTTCTTGGTAAGAGCATCACTAAGGAATGGGTCGTCGTCGGCCACAGTGAGGGTGGTATGACTGCCTGGCGAACAGACGAGCGTGAAGCAATGGAGGGCAAGGCCACCGGTGGTTTCCTCGGCGCCGTTGCTCTCGCTCCCGCTCTTCAGCCCATCAAGCTCATCCCCGAGTCCTTCCGCCGCGCCAAGGACGGTCCTGCCGGCGACGTCGTCTCCATTTTCCTCCTCGAGTCCGTCTCCAAGCTTTACCCCTCCATTAAGGTTGAAGACTACGTCACCGACATCGTCGCCGAGCGCATGCAACTCGCTGCTCAAGGCTGCCTCATCACCGGTGCTTCTCTCTACAGCAATCTGACCGTCAAGGAACTTTACAAGAACACCAGCTGGGTCGAGCACCCCGACTTCAAGGACTGGCAGAAGCGCTACAACGGTTATGGCTCTCACAAGCTTGCTGCTCCCATGCTTGTCATCCAGGGTGAAGCTGATATCCTTACTTACCCAGAGTATGCTGTCGAGGACTTTGATGAGAAGTGCAAGGAGTTTCCTGAGTCTACTGCTGAGTTCAG
This sequence comes from Fusarium incarnatum, assembly GCA_004367075.1. Classification (NCBI taxonomy): domain Eukaryota; kingdom Fungi; phylum Ascomycota; class Sordariomycetes; order Hypocreales; family Nectriaceae; genus Fusarium; species Fusarium incarnatum. The sequence continues at coordinate 31,931 of QGDZ01000117.1, read as the reverse complement.
GTCTTATCCTGATCTTGACCACGATGCTGTCACTCATGCTTCTACCAAGGACTACATGCCTTGGATTGCGGATCGATTTGATGGTGTCAAGCTGGAGAAGGGTTGCAAGAAGGTCAAGGTTACTCCGGCTACTGAGAAGTTCTCTGTTGTTGCCCTTCCTTGGTCTGCTGATCTGCGATAAGATGTTAGACGACGGACAGTGACGATTGGATTACTTTATACTTCTTTGTACACTATTTTCTTTTCAGTATTTTATTGTAGCTCAAGTATACATAGAATTAAGCAAGCAACTTCAGTCTAAGTCTCAGCCCAGCCGTGACTCTATGGATATCTTGTGAAACAGCTTAACACAGAATGTAAATATGGATTCACAGTATTTCCTTTCTTGCCTACCATCCACTCCAAGAGGTATAGGAGATATTTCTTACAGTTATAACGGCGATATAGGACGGGGTTCCGGTACGAACCTCTAACCAATCCTACTGCAACGTGGTTCGATACAGCCCATCGATTATTCACGGAAAGAACTTCTTGAAACATTCAGAGGCCTTACAATCTCGGCTGTCATTCCAGCATGCCGTTCGGGCTTTTAACTCTTTGGTTAAGTACCATAGAGCCCTTGGCCTGTTTTACCGTTGTTGTTATGCTATTTACTTAGAGGACAAGACTCAATATGATAGCCCTGTTGACATATAAACATAGGTCGCAGACACGGCGATCAATGATCTAAGATCCTAGTACCAGGCTGGAAAGAAAACCGGAGCGCCCGGAGAAGAAAGGATACCAGCTTTAGCGTAGCTTGGCATTCCATCCATGCCGAATTAATTATGTGCCCTTCTTTTAAAGAGCCCAGAGCTTACTACCTACTACCCGTGATGGTAGGTAAATAGTTTCTCCATCGGGTCATCACCTATGTCTATGATCTTTACTACCACGTCGGAGGTGGGATCCGTGTTCCTATTGACAAATGCATTAACAGACACCTGTGACTAAGATGGTTCCCTATAGCATCTGGGTTTGCAAATATGATAGACAGAACTAAAGCGGAGTGGAACGGTATTTGCAACCGACAGAGGTATCACGAGACTCCATTATTACAAGATATTGTGACCATAAAACCGGATCATCGGCGGCAATCGCGGGATCATGAAGAAAAACCGTGGGGACCGAGTCTTGAAGCGGGGTCAAATCTGTCTTATATGCTGCCGATGGCCGACTGAGACCCTGGACTGCGCCTAACGTGCATGTACATTAGCCGACGATGCCGGAATACAATGCAACAGATAAGTTAATCAGGCCTAAGCTTCATAGTTTTTAAAGCTAGAAGTATAGAGTTAAGTTTGTTTGACCAGCTACAAGATTATACGATTGGCTATTATAAAGTTAACGTCAGATGCAAAAAGCAGGTAATATAGTCAAATCGCTTCTGCCCTATAAAACTGATGCTAAATCGTACAGAGGTATTGAACAGATTAAAGCGTAGACTAGGATCTGCATTTCGCTTCTTTTACGCATGACGTATATTCATTTAAACCCATGGGGCGAAATTGCTGCGATTCAATCACCACGGGTTCTCCATGGATTAATGCATGGACAGTCCGCGGACTCTACCTCGATACCCCGTGGATGATCCACGGGGTGCAACAACTGGCAAAGTTCGCATGATTGCTCCGTTATAATCATGTATATCTGCCATCCCATTGGCTTATCGCCCACTTCTTTTACATATCCCTGGCGCTGTAATGTTACATTAGGTCAGGGATACGTACGAAATTGAGCTCTTCCAAGCGAATATGGTGTTTTGATGTTCTATGTGTGGACCCTGGCCTCGCGAGTTTAGAAACAACAAGACACGTCAGCAGGTAGACACAAACTTCCGTGCAGAGCACATCTAGATTCTTGCAGCTTGTTGTATGAACATTTTGACACCATGATCTGATCTGAGCCTCAATTTGTTTGCTATTGCTCTCAATCGGGGTCTCGGCTTTTAAAGGTCTGTTCAAATGGGGACTGAGTCAGTCGGTGGAGAATATTATGTCGATCGTGCTCCTTATAAGTATCACGGCAGTATAAGAATAGCCTTATGGTCGTGAAAGATATGAATCCATTCACTATCACGCTCAGCAGATCAACACATCCAAAGATGTCAGCTTATATCGATATCGTGCTGAACAATCCGCAATACGCCGTCTTATCGGTCGTTTCTCTTATGGCAATCCTTATTGCCAACTATTCTTTCTTTGTTCAGGATGAAAAGTACCCAGTTCTGGTTCCAAAGAAACGTTTTGAATGGACCAATACACGTGTAGTCAAGGAATTTCTTGATAACAGCATGAGTCTTCTTCCCAAGGCAAGATCTATGTATGGGAACCAACCAATCAGCGCCTACACAGATCTGGGCAAAGTTCTGGTCATACCTCCTTCGTGGGTTGATGCCTTGAGGAGCAATAAGCATCTCGACTTTCGAATTCCAGCTCAAGAGGTTAGTTGCAGCATCTTGGTATTCCTATCTATGACTAATTCAGAGCAGGACTCTCATGCGTACATTCCTGGGTTCGATGGTTTTAGCTTCCACCCCAACATTACCATTGTTATCACAAAGTATATCACAAAGGCTTTAAGTTAGTTTCTACATTTCATATTATTATAAGGCTTACTAATTGTCTTATTGCAGCCAAGATGACTGGACCTCTCTCGGAGGAAGCATCTTTAGCAACATACGACCTTCTCACTGACTCCAAAGGTACTTCTTTCAGGTTTGATACTGAAAAGTTCGGCGCTGACAGATCTCAGAATGGCACTCAATCAACCCACAATCAGAGTTTATTCATATCGTGTCGCGTGTATCCTCCCGGATCTTTATGGGCGAGGAGCTCTGTCGTGATAAAGATTGGACTAGAGCCTCGAGTGAATACACTATGTTGGCCTTTGCATTAACTACCTATGTTCGACAATGGCCTGGGTGGCTTCGTCCCTACATCCACTGGTTCCTTCCGCGTTGTTGGGAACTACGCAACAAATTGAACGAAGCCCGTCGATGTCTAAAGCCTCATCTCGAACGCCGAAATGCTATCAAGCAAGAAGCTCTTGCGCAGGGAAAACCTTGTCCTTTCGATGACTCTATCGAGTGGTTCGCGAAAGAATACGACAAGCACGATCCGGCTACAGAACAAATTGCTATCTCTATTGTCGCGTATCACACTACATCCGATTTGCTTTCTGAGACACTTGTCAATCTTTGTCGATATCCTGATACTTTCAAGGCTCTTCGCGAGGAGATTGTCACAGTTCTGAGCGAGGAAGGCGGGTTAACTAAAGCAGCCCTGTATAACCTGAAGTTGATGGACAGTGTCATCAAGGAGTCCCAAAGATTGCGACCAATCTTACTGGGTAAGTTCGATCGAACTTTTCCATTGCCATCCAATCTACTAACATCTTCTTTCTAGGTGCCTTTAGACGAAAGGCTATGGCTGATGTTACTCTTCCGAATGGTGATATCCTCAAGAAAGGTGGTAGGGTTATTGGAGAAATGACTCACATGTGGGATTCTGAAACCTACGATAACGCACTTGAGTTTGACCCCTATCGGTATTTGAGAATGCGCCAAACGGGTGATGACAAGAAAGCTCATCTTGTGAGCACCAGCGTAGATCATCTTGGATTCGGGCATGGTTTACATGCGTGCCCTGGACGATTCTTCGCGGCCAATGAAATTAAAATTTTATTGTGCCATTTGCTTCTAAAGTATGACTGGAAGCTTTCGGAGGACATAAAGCCCAACCCATTGCATATTGGGTTCAAACTTATAGGCGACATGTCTATCAATCTCCTGGTTCGCCGTCGTGCTGAAGAACTGGATCTTGATTCTTTCTCAGCTTGATGATAGAACTCTTCTTGTTCTCAACTCCGAGTATTGAACTCCTGTTTTATACCTACTATTCTGTGTCATTTTATAACTTAGTCTTTACGCTATTGGCCTACATAACATTATCGGCAAATCAGGATGGTGCAGTTTTAAAAACTTCATCTACCGATCAATTTGTCGTTGATAGCGACATCAATATATCTTTACCACCCCAGTCATGATATTCTGCTGAAACTCTATCGTTTCTCAACTTGCTCTGCAGATAAACAATACTACTTGACGTCTCTTGATGCCATCCAGTCATCCTACCAGATACTATCCAGGTCAATAAACCAGTCAACCCGCCCCTGAGCTACCGGTGACAAGCCTGCGTCAAAACCCTGGCGTTGGAAAAATTAAACGGAGTCATATACAGCGGCTACCCTTGGGTATCTGTTCCAGCACAATCATCCACCATCTCCTTTGGTAAATCAGCCGCCAGAACGGGAGCAGCTAAAGCGTAAGCATCTATCTGACACGCCGCAGGTAAATTTGCCTTGCTGGGCAGTGGCCGCCCGAGAATTAGTCAACTAGTCTCAAGTTCCAGGGCTGACCAGCCGTATACTCTAGCAGCCTAGGTTGCTTATGTATCCGGAGTTGATGATGATCGTGCTTGTCAGATTGGCCTCACGATCGGCGATACCTACGTCCAGAAACATACTAATCCTACATCGTCCATTCTTTTATGAAAAGGTCGAGGGTACCATTACTGTTCTTGAGAACACTGCTCTTGTGGGAATGCATTTGTCTTACCTCTATGGTACTAGTGTGCCGGTGTTGATTGACGATGTCACCCTTGCACAGGACAATGAGCATCTTGAACAGGGTCCTCTTTAGCTTGTCTGTTCACTGTTAGATAGAATGTATGATCACTGTAGTCATAGCTTATTTATCAAGGTACCCATCCACCAACACTAACAGATTCTAAATTCCTTCTCAAGTCTTTGTGTAGAGTGGTACAGCGTTCGCTCATTCTGGTCGCCGTGTAACCCCAGTCACCGGATCCCGAGCGCCAAATCAATCATGGTCACAACAAAACACTATCAAGTCCCTCAATCTGATGTCCCACGACAAAGATACCATACCCGACGGTCCTTACCCGCCATCGGTAAACTTCGCATCCGTGACCGGAACGCCAAGTCCGAAGGTATCTTGCGCCTCCATCGCGAGTCTTGGCAGGTAAAAATCGCGGGGCTGGACCACGACACCATTCGCCAATTGATGCTCCGTACCCATATTTCGCGGAGATCTGTTAAGCTTAAAGATAACAACGTCAGGGACTACGACGAGAAGGGAAGCTCGATCGGTGAACGAGTCGGACTGAGAACCTGATTGTCGGGTTCTTGACTCAATTGACTGGTTTTCTTGGTGAGATCGTCGGGTATAAAGCTGACGTAGGTCCCCCGATTGAGGTTGGATATTCTTTGGTTGGACAAGTACGCCAATTCATCATGCATTTTCTTACCATTACTGCCCTTCTTGGGACAGCGGCTGCTCAAATTAAATATGCCGACAATCAAGTCCCCTTCGCCAAAGAGTCAGAGCAAGTCGCCGCCAACTTCCCCGACGTTGACGGCAAGCTCTACTCACCCGCCTTTCTCAACCCCGATGGCGTAAACAAGGCTTTTACCAACGGCACAGCCACGCCCAACTCGCAACAAACTCTTGAACAATTCCTTGCGACTCTCGCTTCAAGAAATGATTGGATGACATACCACAATCCTACCTTCTCTTCAGAAGAAGGACGGTCCATTCCCTACGTTGTTCTCTCATCGTCCAAGTCTCTTCTTCAGACGACGAAGATGGCTGGAAATGGAACCAACAAGGTCCGGGTGTGGTTTCAGAGTCATGTTCATGGTAATGAACCAGCGGGTGAAGAAGCGATTCTTGCGCTTCTTGGGGAAATGGATGCTGAACCAGAATGGACGGCTTCTATTTTGGAGAAGTTGGATATTATGGTTTTACCTCGTTACAATCCTGATGGAGCGGCGTATTTCCAGCGATACTTGGCTACCAGCTTTGATCCTAACCGGGACCATACCAAGATGGCTTCTCAGCAAACCATGGACGTTAAGGCTTTGAACCTCAAGTTTAACGCTCATCTTCATCTTGATTGTCATGAGTATGGTGCTGCTCGACGATTGACCTACGACAACAAGACATTCATACCTTCTCAGGACAGCCAATTCTCTGCGTTTAAGAATCCTAATGTTCATGAGGATATTCGATCGCTCGCTGAGTCTCTATTCGTTCCTGAAGTTCACTCTGCGCTGGAGGATAAGAACCTAACCACGAGCGGCTATGTCGTCGCATTCCAAGAGGAAGGTGAGGGGATCCGTCTACAAGACTTCGTCACAGACACACGTGGTGAAGTCACCGTCTTCCTAGGTCAAGGTCTCGCCTTTCTATCCGAGACACGAGGAATTGGTCTGGGCGATCAATACTTCAAGCGTCGAACCACAGCCGGTCTTACTGCTGCCGTCACTCTTCTTCAAACAGCTGCCGACAACGCTGAATTGATCTACGACACGGTTGAGTCAGCGCGCGCTAACTTTATCACCAACGACCAAGAGATCATCGTTCGTGAACAACCTCGCTGGTCAAACTCTACATGGAACTACATCAACGCTGAGACAGGTGAACTCACCGAAGTCCCCGTTCAATTCGGCAACAACACACCTCCTGAGTCCAACCTCACGCGTTCCCGTCCCGAAGCGTACATCTTCAGCCGTGCATGGGGCCACGCTGCTACCAAGCTCCGTGCCGCAGGTCTTGAAGTGAATGAGCTAGCAACTGACTTTGAAGGCGAAGTCGAAGCGTACAACATCACTTCAGCTACCCTTGCGCCGACCAAGTATGAGGGTATCGCGCTTACGACTGTTAATACGGAGATGTTTACTAAGAGGATGAGATTTCCTGCGGGCGCTTATTGGGTTAGTACTAGACAGCAGCATGCGGCGCAGGCTTTTGTTAGACTTGAGCCGGAACATCCTGATGGGTTTGTTACGTTTAATATTTTCCCTGTTAGTGCTGGGGATGAGTACCAGGTTTACCGTATTCCTTCTCAGTGAGGACTTGGAACATGAGGAACGGAATTTCAGTTCGTGTATATATTTAATTCTCTAGCATTAGAGACACCAAATGCATTATTGCTTGTATAACCTTTCAGAGACTCATATCTCATGTGGATTCCTGCAGTCCAACACCCTGCATCTTGACACCCTCCACAAAATTAACAGGCGGTGTATAGGCCTTCCTTCCATGCATAACATACGCAACCGCCGCAATAAGAATGACACCAAACCAGATCAAAGGTGCCCAATTAGCCGTCGCAGTATCAACAGGCAACGTGAGTGGGAAGCAGCACAGAATGACGATAAACAAACTGTACAGAACAGAGAATGCATTGATGACCAGTCCAAACTTGCCTAGACTCCATCGTGCAAAGGGGAGTTGCTCGCCTTTGATGCGCTTGAGAAGAACGCAGCCAATGCTGAGGAGGTAGGTCGACATGATGCCGAGGGTGGAGAGCGAGACGAGGACTGTGAAGGCAACTTCGGAACCGATTTGGATGAGAGAGAGAAGAGCGGCGCCGATGGACATGAGATAAACTGCGTTGAAGGGCATGTGCCATTTCTTGTCCCTAGGAAATATTAGCATGGCATCAAACTGTGTCAGAGAAGTCAACTTACATGTGGCCAATCCATCTTGAGCCAGGAAGACCCTGATCTCTCGCAAAAGCCCACGTCTCGCGCGCACAAGTCGCCAGAGTCGTAACATTACCCAGATACACCAACAGCCACAAAATGACATTGAAGAACAAGTTCAAGCTCTGCGAGCCAGTTCGATCGAAGAGCGTGATAAATGGCCAATCTGACTCAATGACGGGATCAAGAGGCCCAATGCAGAAAAGCATGGTAATGAGCATGACGAATCCGAAACAGACATTACCGACGTACGACCACCAAATAGCCCTAGGCACGATGATGCTCGCATTCTTGACCTCTTCGGATAAATGCACGATAGAGTCCGATCCAAAACAGCACCAAAGAACATAAATCTGCGAGGAAATATACGCAAAGCCCATGTTATCCCAACCACTCTGATCAGTGAACTGCGTAAACACATCGCTCGCATTATTCTTTTCACAAAGAACCCAGAGGGGAATCATGACGGCGAAGAAGCCAAGGATATGACCGATCAAACTCGCTGTTTCGAGCTGAGGGAAGAATGCGGTGCCCCATGTGTTAAATGCGATGGTGATGACGATGACAGCCCACATGATTAAAGCAATTTGCCATGGCGTGAATGCAAAGTCTGGGTTGGTTACGTTGATGCAGGCTTGCACTTGGAAGGCGATCGTGTAGCAGCTGCTGGCGAAACTCGCGAGCCAGCCTAGTGTTGTCATCCAGCCTGATGCGTAGGAGAGGACTTTCTGATACTTTGGTGGTGAGAATTCACTAACCCAGTCTGTCCCAGTTAGTCACCACCATATTACTCAATTCCAAGGCAAACTCACGGTATTGACCACCGGAAGTAGGCGCCATAGAAGCCATCTCCGCCAAACTCGCCACAACAGCAGAGTACGCAATAGTAGTCGTAACAAAGCACCAAAACACACCGGCATAACCACCATTCGTAAATCCCGGCGCGAGCGAAATAAGAACAAATTCCCATGTGGCCATATAAATCGCCACAAAGCCTATCGAAGACCATAGCGAAAAAGTACGTTTAAATTGTTGCTTTTTGCCAAGACGTTGCATGTCAAGATGATCCTGGTGATCATTGTGAAAACCATCGTGTTCGTCGTCGCTGGCGCTGGGCAAAAGCGCGTTGTTGGCTTGTTTGGACGAGTCGACGGCGTGGGAGGGGTCGGTGGAGGATTTGGATGATGAGTCTGTCATTGTGGCGACTGACCTCGCTGCTGGCCGAGGGAGATGAGGGAGGAAAGTCAATTGGGAGCAGAGGTGAGGGAAGAGAAAACAAAGTTCAAGGGATCTCTTTTTATCCAACGGTGGCGATCTAAAAAGCCCCGCCCTGAAATTAAACACTCCCACTAAATCTCAGTGAAACCTTAGGTTCTGTCCTGCGATAGGCTTGGGGAGATCCTCTAGGCGGATTTAGAGCCGTTTGAGGCTCTAGCTTCGGTTGCAGCCGCAGGGTTTAGAGCGGTCAAAATACGATATCATCTGAGTTGGCGTATACTGACTAGACTATTCTGTCTAGCCCTCTCTTTTCACGGGCTTTTTCCTCTGAGCGATCTCCCGCCGAAAGCTTGGCCAGCGGGAAGATTATTTCACCGGATCCCGATTGGTTCAGTTTCGAGCGATAACGAGCGACAGTGGATACGGAGATAAACGGCATTAATGCTCCGGACACCAGTGTTCGAGATGCAGATCCTTCTGTGGTGCTATCCACTGTCTTGAGACGGTTTTATTTTCAGGGTCTTGGAAAGGGCTCTTCGCGCGGTAAGCTCTGATCAAGATGTGGTATCAACTCTAGGGGAATGTTTTTATTGTGCGACGGGGTATAAATCTAGACAGCGCGCAATTACTAACCTGCAGCGTTTATGAACGGATCTCGATAAGGACGATTCTGGTATTTACAATCCAAGATATCACGTTGATTACATGAAATAGCTGGACTGTATACTATGACATGACCTGGAAAACAATTACTAAGAATTTATTGATATAATAAGCGTGATGATATGTCCCTTGCATGATTCTGTAAATAAAAGTCAAACTATTAATGAGCTATGAAAATAGCCTAGGTGATAAATAGAGGCTAGCGACTTACATAATGGAGAATCACAGCCCAAGCCGGAGCATTTCCTTGGGTAGAGTCAGTTTACTCTTCATGTTCCGTCGCTCCACTTCTCTCAAGAATTGAGCTGTTATGGGATTTTGTAATTAAAGACAATTGTTGATTGTGTGGATGCGTCGAGCATGGACGAGAAAAACCGGGCTGCCTTATTTAAACCCCCGCAACACACAACAAAGCAACAGGCCGCTATCGCCTGACCCTTAGGCTTGTAGCTATCTTTGAATAGTTACGGGTCAGATTTGGAAGCTACCAGTCCCATTGGATCTCGGCAGGACCGGCAGCCAAGAGTTAGGAGAGGGGAGCTGAATCGTTGGACAGCTTGACAACGCACCATGTCCTGCATCTTGTCCCACACCACACCTCGCCAGGTTGAATTCTTTCAATCCAGAGCGGCCCGCCCTCGTGTAGATCCTCTAGCAGCGGGTAGGTGATCTATTGACGCTAACTTCATGATGTGATGGCGGAACGGCTTTCTGATGTGGCTATAGAGAGAGTACAGCCCCGAGGGTGTTTTTTCCCAATCTCCGCTATTCTGCATGTATAATCCGTGGTATCGATACCTTATTGGCCTATCCATCACCCAGTTGCAGGTCGATATATATGTGGCAAATCCCTACACATAATAAGGGTCAAGTATCCCTAGTGGGAAAACACACCCTTGTGGGCTGTACTTCATAGATTGACTCAGACCTCAAACGTAGCCTGCCGCTTTTATCACACGCATCAAGTACGAGGCTAATGGCGAAAAAGACGCCAAGGTATGATTTTCTACAATAGGAAATGCTAAGCGAGTATGACTACCTCGGCCTGCAAATGCCAAGCCTCCTCGTTAAGTCTAAAAAATATATAATAACAAAAGCCTGCTTACCAAAAGACAAAGGTATTCTACTGCATCGACTCTGCAATGCAGCAAGTTGTACACCGAACCCCGACCACACCGCAATGGAACGTGTTAATTCGTCCACCGACATTGATCCTACCCAAGATTTGTGGCACTGGCAAACGAGTGATCTTTGCAAACAATGTCAAGACCTTGACCTTGACAAAGTTTGGACTGCTTCGCTACGTCCATCAAGGCTGAATGTTGTGTCTAGCACTTTCAAGCTTCGCATTTCTGAGGACTGCTTGTGCCCTCTATGCAGATTCTACTTGAGACTGGTACCAGCCGAGTGTCAGTTGCAGCCTGGCGAAGTCGCCAAGGTTAACCTTGAACGATGGGCGAGAGATCCAGAGTATCTCTCGTTCACTAGCGAGTTATCATACCCACGCAAGGTGGATCCGCTAGAAATGAGGATCGTGCCCATCAAGGAAGCGGAGTCGGGAGAGTGCCGGTATGTGGACATTCACAGTCAATCAATTGACTATGGAGTCCTCAAGAGTTGGATCTCTCGCTGCGAAACCAATCACAGCATACTTTGTCGCGAACCGCAATTAGGTTCATTGAAATCCATGAAAGTCAGATTCATTGACTGCCATAGCAGGACTGTCACTGTACATAGGCACGGAGATCCTTACGTCGCGCTCAGCTATGTTTGGGGCCCTCCCGAACAGGGACATAGCCCTGGCGACCCCAAGTCTGCATTGCGAGATTTGAACGGCAAAAGAATACAAATCTCCAATGTTATTCAAGATGCGATAGATGTTACAATTGGGCTTGGTCTCCAGTATCTTTGGGTCGACCAGGTTTGCATTAATCAGGATGATGCGGAAGAAAAACAACAGCTGCTGCGCTGTATGGATTCCATCTGTATGTATCCAGACCTTTGACGCTTACGCGAATGTTGACTGAGTTTTCGAGACAATCATGCGTTTCTCACCATCGTGGCTGCTGCCGGAGACCGAGCATCGTATGGTCTTCCCGGCGTGGGTGCACGGTCCCGAACGATTAGACCAAGAATTAGGTTAAATGGAACGACATGGACAGCATACAACGCTTTTCCCCAGATCATAGTACAAAGATCAACATGGACAGACCGAGGATGGACATTTCAAGAAAGTTTCTTCACTCTCAGATTCTTGATGTTCACCGATGAGCAGGTGATATTTGAGTGCGGGGGCATGCTTGCAACGGAAAATCAGGTACGAGACTTGGATGCACCCATGATTGGCGGGGACATCAACATGTCGTGCAATATTATAGAGCAATACGACAGCAAGGCACACCCAGTGCCGCTCATGTCTCTCATAAATGCATTTACTTTACGAGAGCTGACAAGAGAAGAAGACGTTCTCGAGGCCATGGGCGGCCTATTCAATTTTTACTCACACCTTAAGCGACCTATCGAAACTTTCTGGGGTATTCCGACTCGTTGGTCTGGTTATGGGATGATGAATTGTAAATTGGATGAGTACCACGCGGGCAACTTACATCTTAAGCATGAAGATGTAGCCGGTGCGATTCTTCTAGGCCTCCAGTGGTCTCCGGATAATGGCGAACGCCCTGTCACTAAAAGAGAAGGGTTTCCTTCTTGGTCCTGGTCAAGCTGGATAACTGCAGTACTTGGGAGTCGTCAATTTGCGACTTATGCCGCAACACCAAGCGGTTTTAGTATTCCAATGCATGTGGTCACGACAGACAACGGACTATTGGCCGTCAACGAAGCTTTTGCTCGCAGTCTGGCGTCAGGCAAAAGCTATGAAACGCTTGGATATACCCAGACCCTTCAGTTCGACACTCAAGTATTAGAAGTCCCATTCGTCAAATGGAAAGACTTAGAGGGGCACAGCCCCTGTCCTGAGGATCTCCCGATTAGCTTCATGAGGCGTTTTCCTCCCGGAGAATCGGTGCGCTTTGCTGTAGTAAGGACAATAGGCTGTGACCCTCTGTCGCTTGTTTCAAGTCAGAGTATTACTTCTAGGGCACTTGTCTGGCCTTTGTTCCTGACATGTAGCGCCGCCGACACAGAAGACATCCGGAAGGGTCCCGAGACCATGACAATTGAATGTGTGGTCATAGGTGACCAATACGGCCTGCTCGTACAAACAAGGGATGGAATGTCGAAGCGGGTTGGTCTTGTGCGCTTTGAAGGCGAGTTTTTGATAGATGGTCGAATGAGAAGTTATGGCTCTCTCGACGAGAAATGGAAGTGGAGTTATGAAGTGAAGAAAGTTGATTTAAGAGACTACTTTCCAGGCAGTGTTAGGACTGTTTATCTTGGATAAACTTTTATATGTATCTCATGAATGCTGTTGTATAATAAAATTGTTAACGTAAATGTTTAGAGTAAGAGGTCCAACCTTGTTAGAATAAGTAATTTATCTCATTGACTAGCACGAAAGCTCTGATCAAGATGTACATTGAAGTCTGGGTTAATATTTAGTATTATATAAAAAGATAGAAATCTGAACAGCGCGGATATACTAGGCTGCGTTGTTATAGTCAAGCCTCAATAAGAAGTTGGCCCTGAGTTTTTGTATTTTTCATTCCAAGAATAGCATCAGTCGCACGCGATTTCCTGGTTCTTCATTGTACTCTCCGTTTCACATTCTTGAATTAAAATAACGATCAGTGACCGTATATTAAGTTTACTCCTGTGGTCCTGGCCACGTATGTAGCTGTGGCAAAGAAATTGATTGAATCCGGTCCATGACGTATCTGACTGCCACTGCAGATAGGGCTATACTAACTCGATGTCCACTAGTTCTGTACACTCCTTTACAAAATGGTCCGTCTCGAGCTGATAGCTCTCCTTTGTATGAAGAACATTGATATCGGCGCTTGCAACGCGTCTATATGGCCCACCCGTGGCATCAGCAGCCACAGGTTGGACAATTAAAAGAAATTGATCTGTGAGTAGAAGTGCCCTCCAGATACCGCGTCTCAGGATGTTCAAAAGACGGTGGCATGCATCTTCTGACATCATAAGACTTCTCCCGACATCGTACCGTGATTGGGAGGACCATGGACCCTCACCGGAGACAACATAGCGTGCAGGCTTTTCCCATTCCTCGTATACCGTACATTTGCCGCCCGACCAAACTTTCTGTTTAATCATGGATCCCACCATCATTAGTCTCGATGGTGCCAGGCCTTCAGACGCTTTTGCACTGCTCCACTCTTGCCACCACTGTGACAACTGCATAAGTTCAAATTTCCTGTCGCCAACGGTGATCATTGATCTGACGTGAGAGAATGTTTTGGCAGACCATTGTTCGTCGATATCACCTGAAGATCCGTCTCGAGGCCGAAGCCTCGCACCCCATCGCACTGGCCCTCTGTAACCCAGCCAGGACCATGATGGAAAGCCTGGCCGTCGCGCAGTCTCTTCATTGCCTCTCTCCAGACACCACGCCAAGCCACGGGTTAGAGAGCTGGCGGTGGTTGACTCGTTGCCAAAGATGAATGGGAGACCACAAAGGTGAAGCACTGGGGGTGTTCTCAGAGCGAATATATTGCCGATGGCCCGGAAGGCATCCACAACATCCGACTCGAATGAAAAAGATCGTGACGAGTACTTTTCCAGCAACTCTGCAAAAGCTATCGGAAATCCATAGCGGTAGCCACATCCTTCTGCATCTCCACCGAGAGTGCGAAGATCGGGGCTGTCGATTTTGAGAAAGCTAGTACCCCAAAGTCTTGGCTCTTCATACCCGTATCCCCCGGGCGGCTTGAAGACGCGGTTCTCCTCTGCCTGCGGGAATTCTGGGCCCAGCCTGGGCTCGATAGCCTGATCCGAAAAACAAGAAAACAAGATTCGACTATCGGTGAATACGAGTCGACGCCTTGATAGCAGACCTTCCTGGAATGTCCAACCCCTTGATCGCCAAATCGAAGCCTCAATCTCGCTAGTTGGATCATCTTTCTCCTCAATGAGTATCGTATGTCCGATGGTGATCGACAGACGCGGCGGGCGGCATCTCTCACTCACGCCGGGGATGCCATCGCCGCAATCACTACCAGCCGCAACGATGATGGTAAGATCAGCGGATCGATAAATCTGGTCCATAATAGCTATCTGACAATGCTTATCCTCATTGCTCTGTTGATCAATGCATAGCATATCGACCCATAAATAGTCGAATCCGAGACTTTTGGTGACAGTTATTGCATCGCTTATAGTGCGGGGAAGTCTACTCAATGGAACTCCGTAACTCCTGTCGGGAAGATTGAAATCGCGCCCGGTCTTGCCCCATACGTAGCTGAGTGCAACATAGCGGGTTCCTTCGGAACCATGTACAAGACAACGTTGATTGCAGTCAATCAGAGAAATATGAGGTGTGGAATCCGCAACAAGGGATTCGCAGTCTTCATGATAGGCATTACAGTAACGTAGCCAGTGCTTGGCCAGCGTGGCGATATATGTTAATGTATCGAGCTTGGGCGCGGAGAGGTTGAGATCCGGAATCTGATACTTCCAGAGACGAATAGTTCCAAGTATACAACTCTCTGATCCATGGTTTGGCGGTTGCTCAACAAATTGGTGCAAGTACCGCCAGTGGATTGTTTGAAATGCGCTCTGTTTGCTGGTAACAACAATCATAAAGTTATCCTTCATCCATGGCAGTTGTTGGGATTCGCCAGTTATTTCTGTATTCATCCACAGTCTTAATCTGAAATTCGTAAATTTATTAAGGACAAAGTAGACCGATGTTAGGGATGCATTGTTGGTGCCATCAAGTCTGACTTTGGCCACGAAGCTGCAAAGGGCGCAATATGCCGACTCAGGGCAGAAGTCGTCTCGATCCAAGGACACACCACCGATGTCGACTGACTCAGACTCTGCAATAACTGGTGGTATCTGGAGTCGGTGGTTGATTTCCTTGACGATGGGACACCCGCATTGTTTTGATGCAAATATTGATCCTGACCTGTTTAGTCGCTCAGGTAATCCAGTCTCAAGATGCGCTGACATGACTACTGCGTTTGTGAAAGCAAAGTTTAAGAAACGGTTGAAGATTCTGAGTGAATTGTGACAAGAGATCAGCCTTCCCAGCCAGTATAAATATATGAATAAATACTCAACGCTCGATAAATAGCACAGTATAAGTTAAGTATATCTCCCTTTGAGTGTGCTCTTTGTTGTGAAAGCAGGGACCCTGAAAACACACGTCTTACGGATGGCATGCACATTGCAGACCAGTTGCAAATTAGAATCAGGATATTTGGCCAGGATCGTGTCATCAACAGGGATCATGGCAGGGGACAAGCTGGGCAAATTGACTGATAGCTTGATATTGTGATATTTCTTTGTTTGTGCTGAAAGAAGGCACTGAGTCAGTAATGAAAAATGATCCTGGATATTAATGTGGCTGGCTACTTCCTTACAGACTTCATGAATAAGCAGCCTCAAACGACGCCACAGTTGTTTCTAAAATCGTTCGTGGTTTCACTTGTGATTGTCACTAACAGGTCACATTTTCACTCTCCACTTGTCAGCCCTGCAGTTCGGTAACTCGCCAAGAAGGGACGGTTGATTTGCAGATCGCTATCTCGCCGTTATGCTGTTGGTTGACAACCAACAATTAACATTTGTGGATTTTTTTTAGTGATCACCGGCATTCGCTTTTCGCAAGCTAGGCAACTTAGAGAATGTGTATTATACAGGCCATTCAGCCTTAAGATTACTATTCTAATTCTTGTACGTAATAAAAGTCTCGTTTTTAACAAATATTCCCCGAGAAGGTGGTGACTGAATAGGATAATTGTCCTGGTCCTCTACAGTAACACGCGACACCACCGTATGGTTACCTGGTCCATGGCTTTCAGAGTCCGATATCGAGCCGCCGTTGTGTTCCATGCGAGTCGCAAGCTCATACGTAGAGCTGGTTTCGTCCTTGTGGTCATCCTTCGGCTTTGTAGAAAGACGAATCGATTGATTTGGGATCGGGCGGGAATGGCTTTGGCCGAAACTGTTGGCGCTGACGGTACTGGTGGTTGCGATACCGAGAGTTGAGCCGATTGAGAGGCAGGCGGGTCGAATCGTTGGGAGGCAAGCTAAGTCGGCGTGGTCAGCGATAACAGTATAGACATGGTCGGGAGAGCACTTACTGGAGACAGTAAGCATGTTGATCTCGACGGTTCCCCAGATAATGGTATCGACAAGATCCCATGAAAGATCAACTGAGTCGGCAGCGATATTTGCACCAGCAATAGCGACGACTAGACCGATGACACACACCCTGGATTGAATTAGCTAGCGACAAAACCTGCAGGTCTGTTTATCTTACAGTGTACCAAACAGGAACATTAAAAGAACTCCAAACTTCTGAACCATAGGCAACTGAAGCCTCTTGATTTGTATCGTAGGCAGAATAATAGCGAGGACATCGATGAGGATGTGAGAAATGATACTGCCAAATACATACTTGGGCGTCTCGACCAGGCAATTGGCTGTTGGTCTCATCTCAAGCTGCCAGAAGGCTTCGACGGGTAGACATTGAATGGTGCCGACGATAAGTCGAGCGATGAGCCAAAGGGTCGAGAGTGTGAGAAGCGAGTATACGGCGATCTTGATGTTGGTGATTCGAAACATTCGCCAATAAAAGAACAGAAGTGAAACTTTGGCAAGGTAGACGACGAAGGTGTATGTTTGCTCGATGGCGTAAAGTTGGTGCATCATGATCGAATTCGTCTTAATAATATCTCTGTCGATGTCGGTCGCGTGCTTCCCAAGACCCTTGAGAATCCCTGCACCAGGATTAGCGTTCGCCCCATGCCTTCTGATAAAGACGAAACCTACATATCGGCGTTTGGACAGCCCAAATGATGGCGCAAAAGTAGCAGGCAATTGCAGCGTAATCATCCCACCATAGTCCAACTCGAGTGATCTTTCGACTCATAAGGCGGAGTCCAATGAAGACGGTCGCAATCACAAATGGTAGCCATTCTGCTACCCAGAGACTGGGCTGTCTGTTTTCCACCATTTCGAGTGATCTGCAGATGCGATGATCGGCAAGTGATTTTCGATAATGGCCGACGAGCGACGCTCAACCAGTCCGAATCGAAAAGGCAAAGGCCGGTGAAAGAGGTCTGATAAACTGTCGCAAACTCAGGAGACTACAAAGAGAATAGAATAAAATAAGCAACAGCTAAAAGAATGTGGTTGTCATCCACCAGAGGGGAGACTGTTGGTTAATAAATAATTACTAAATACAGAGTAGTATTTCTTATCCATACAACAAGGTTTTAGCGTGTCTCGACTCTCCAGGGTTCAAGCCACTTTGCTTATTCCCCTTAACCAACGATCTTGGCGGGTTCAGTAGTCTCTTGCTAGGCGAGGACGGCTGAACGGTCCTTTGCTGGGAAGCTGACTCGCAGAGGGATTTGTTCATGCCTGTGTGTAGGATGCAGGGGTTTTAATGTAACGGGGAAAGCGATATCAGACTTGGATCCTGTTTTTAGGGTTATGGAGGTTGCAATTTGAAGGAACGGTGTTGGGTATCAGGAGGGGTACGGGACGACGGCACACGACTTGAGAGGACCTTTACTGTCTTCTGACCAATTACTGCATGTAGAGATATGGATCGCCAGTAGATATTTTCATCGATAGCTTCACCTGGGGATCCATAGACATCTAATTAAATGAACGGCTAGTAAAGGGGCCGAATCCTTCGTGAAAGATCCGTCGGATTATATTCGTATACCCAACAATTGGTAGCATTGCGGCGTATCGTGAAGCTGAACCATGAGCTTGTGTGTCACCGAAACCATTTGCCGACCTCCAAATGATCTGTTGAGTAATCACATTCAAATCTAACCAGAATACTTTTGTTAGCTGGTTAATTTCTGAGAATGAAGGGTATTTGTTGTTAACTCTCATGTATTTCGAGGTCCGGATAACTGTTATCCAGATTCCTGGGTCCCACATTCTAGTCTCCGATGGAACGTGTAGTCTAGACGGATCCGGCGTCCCGCACCAATGATATCTGCCGGGGGCAGTTACACACCAAGATTAGTTCCTGTAGCGCGAACTTTAACCACATATGTTCAATATTTGCAGACGTAGGGATTTCCCAAAAGCACGGCGCTGGGAAAAGAAAGCATGAAGACCGCCTCACCATACTGTTGGCTGTTGTGTGTCCATCTCAATTCAACGGCAAGCTCGCTAAGTTAGTTCCCGAGAAGTTGTCTCTTCCCCCCGAGTGTCTGTGCCATTGACGATCATAGCGATGTGCACGCTTGGATGGCTGAAGAGACTTGAACATCCGATCTTAGACTTACGGATGCGGTCGACGGTCTAACTGTCTCGATAGTGCAGATTTCAATCACGATTGACCGGTCTCGACTAAACTAATGATCTACAGCTAACGAGACCGAGTATGTTCGGGGGTAAACCAATTTCCTACTGGAGGCAGTGCTAAAAAGTAATTACATCCAGACCTCAGTCCCCCACTTGAACAGTCTCCTTGAAGATTGAAGAGCCAAGGATATTTTCTTCTGCGTTCAGACGGTGGCTGAACTTAGTATCATCCGATTGCGTTTGGAACAGAACCAACAGCCCTATAGTGCATTGAACATAGACCAATCTCCTATCCGAAAGTGTATTCCTATGTCTGTGCGAGTCATACGGATGGCCCGATTAGCCAGGGAAACGGGCTTTTAGCCTTACCAGGAAAGCTGTAGATTGTAATGAAACTCGTGGCTCTTATCTCAGGACTTATCTCCATTAGCTCGACGGCTAATGCAAGCCCAAACATTGTCAGCGAAAATGGGATGTTTTGGGTACTAGAACAAAAAGCCACACATGCAGAGAAGCTCTAGATATTTTGTCTTCTTGACTTTTTCTGAGACGTGACATACGACTTTGACGGGAGATGTGCGCTTTGACACATTTTTAGAGTGTGCGGATTGACTCATGAGCATGCATTGAACAAAGCAATGTTCTGTCATGTTCAGGGTAGTCTCGTCAGTAACAATGATAGAGCTCCGGATAAAGTTGACCCGAAAGTGAGCGACGTTAAACAAAAAAGGCACCAGGACGTTCCTAGGCGATTTTTATAAATGGAGATTTTGAAAACTTTAACAAGTCGCCGTTGATGAACATGTCGATGTTAATGAGGATCGTGATAGAGTCTTGATAGCTTCACCGTCAAAAATGATAAGACAGATAACGATACGTGATAAGATAAGATAAAGGTAGTGAGACCGCTAAGCCACAAACGGCAACCCGCCCAAGAATCTTCCCTCGATCTTCATTCCTGCCTTATCGCGTCGTGTCTCAATTAAGCAACCCAGCCCATCATGACAACAGTCACCCCCTCCATGCGCATCCACGGTTGGAACATCCACCTCCTATCCGGCCCCGATGACTTTCACTTCTCAGGTCTTTACCAACATCCCGGTAGTAACCTCATAACATTTCGCGATGTTGTCAATGAGATGCGTCTTTGTTTTGAGATACCCTGCACCGAAGATCCATGGGAGAATATCGCGTTTATGCTGGCTGATTCGCCTGATGATATGAAGCGCAAGCTTCCCTCTCTTGTGGCGGATGAAGATCTTGGGTTGCCTGTTCCTGGGCTGAGGAGTTCGTCGCCGAAGTGTCCGAGTGTCGTAACGTATCATGTCATCTTGCATAAACCTTGTGAGATTAGTGACGATAAACCGTTGGAGGATCATTTAAAGAGTTTGTCTAACTATTCCATGTCATGAGTTTCGTTGACTCGAGTGACTGACCGGTATGCAGATGAATGCGCCCAACACATCCCACGTCCAACGCGTCGTCTAGAACCGCGCTACATCCCTCTAGACAGAACGTCTCTGGATCCTCGCTACGCAAGACTACCTTTCCGACGCACGGCCAAACCTCGCAGAGCATCCGAGTCACCAAAGAGGCGCCGATCAGACTCACGTTCATCAATAGATAGTGACCACGACGACATCAAACACCTCCATGTCCCACCAAAAATGGACGTAACACCGGAAAAAGCGCGACAGACGATAGAGACTTTCCGACATGAGTGTCTCATCCATACTGATCGATGCGCAATATCTGGGAAAGGACAGTCTTGGTGTATTATTCCGTCGATTGGACCTGGGCTGCAAGTTTGCCATATCATACCGCAACAGCACTTTTATCTATACCCTGATGACCAGCAGCTGAATACAGAAGAGGGTGATCAGAGACTTACGCGAGCTTGGGCGAATACCTGGTCTAACAAGAATGGGATTCTTCTCATGAACGATATTCGACATCTCTTCGAAGCGCGTCTCATCTCAATTCATCCCGACACACATAGGATCCGCGCCTTTGTACCATACGACTTCATAACAGACTTCAACGGGAAAAAGGCGAATATTCCGAGGAAGGTGGATAAGTTAGCTTTGAGACATCATTATGAGATGGCTTGTATCGAGAACATGGCTGCGCAGATGCCGAGCGGGACTGGGTTTCTGGAGATCAGAGCGCCGTTGGGAAGGACGATAAGTTTGCCGATCAATACGAACTCGAACGCGAAGGAGGGCGATCCAGCGAAGAGGGCTAGGTTGGATGAAGAGAGTGAGACGGAGAAGACGATCGTGGAGGAAGAGGTAATGGAGTCACAGGAAGAGGAAATCCAAAGATCTTTGTCTGTGGAGTATGACCTGGCAGAGGACTCGGGTGAAGATACATCTTGAATTGAAAATTCAGATTGGGCTAAATTTAACCGGCTACGAAAGTACATGGAGCTCCAGTAGCCGTTGAAAGGCTTTGAGGAAAGAAACCCAACACTAGATGGGCGTTAGGCTAAGTTGATGAGGCTCACGAGATAAGATGACCGAGTGGGACAACATAACACGCATAAGTCCGGAGTCATGTGAGAGATGGAGTAGGTGTTCCACTGCTACTTCAGTAACGGGCTGTCAATTTAATTGGTAGGAGGGCTCAAGTGGCGAAAGGCCCGGGAGGGGGTTAAAATTGCAGTGTAGTTGTGTGCTTAACTCGTGTGCCCAACTGGTGTGCCCAACTGGTGTGCCCAACTGGTGTGCCCAACTGGTGTGCCCAACTCGTGTGCCTAACTCGTGTGCCTTGCTGGTGTGCCTGAGTTGGGCACATGGTTCCGCCGGAGTCTACAACTAAGAAAGCATTTGTCTTTATAACCTGCCTATGTTCGCGATGACAGGTGCCTGATAGAACCTCAGGCTTGACTGTCACAAAGCCCTAAGATCAACTCACCATGGGTGCCCTTTAATTGCTTTGCTGGATATACTAGAAGGAAGCAATCTTCTTGTGCTTATCTAGTAAGACATGCTAAACTCACCGGTCCTCACTCATTGTTGCACACCTGAGGAGCCATCGCATAATCGTTGTCCGTGATATGCGATGGGATTGAGAGAACAGGCAAACCATCTCATCCTTGAGAAGGAAGCATTCAAACCCAGGCCTAAGCCTGTCCTCATCATGCTTCTACTGCCATGCCCTAGCCATCTCTGAACTCGAGTCAGAATGGGAACCTGACCCAAGAACCCTCCAAGCGTATAACATTTAGTTTTGTAATTCGGTGATTAGTTGTTACCAGGAGGCGGGTTTGATGCCCTTGATGTCCTTTTTTATGTGCGTTCTAGTACTGGTCCCTTGCGCCGAAGTCGTCGTATCTGTTTCTCCTAAGATCTATGGTGGGACAAGACTTCCAGTTCAATTGCCTGAAAGCCAGGCGAAGAAGCGCACCGAGCGCATCACCATCGAAGGCCCTGACTGCGGCCTCATGAAGATACCGGAATACTTTCCGGAGCATGAGAGGGATTCGCGCCCTCAACCTTGCAATCGGAATCCATCTTCATCTGGGGGTCCAATCGCCTTACACCTGGACATAGCCGTTCAACCTAGTGGGACTCAGACCTTGCTTCTGAGGAAGGTCTCTTTGGTTTGGCAGTGTTCATGGGCCGTTTAAGCCGGTTTGTTAGAGGCGAATCGGGACGATCTGCCTCCGTGATCCCATTGAATGGAGATTTTGGCCTCTGGTTTCATCGCGTTAGTGGGCTGCTTTGCCTGTTTGATGCAAGTCAGGGGCATCGCGGTCAGCGGGAATTGCTTGTGCCATCGCGATGTAGCGCGGACGTGAGTCCCACGTCGTAATTCAGTCGGACTCAATACTACTACTGTTAATAAAACTGTCTCGGGTTTGATCAGCGCGAGTACCGCGACAGAATCGCGCAGCCGTATTACCCTGGTGGCAGCGGTCGTGGTGATCAGAACACTCCAACGCAGATCTGAACGACAAGACTAACCAGAACAACTAGAAGGCGAAGTCATCCCGAACCTGGATCTTTAAACTAACTGTGACTAAGTAGGACTCTTCATTTAAAGCGGTTCATGAGGCCGCCGAGCTTTCGGTTTGTACCCAATCGATATCCGCCTTCAACACAAGACCGCGTGGAACCAACTATGGGATCTATACATGACACAAGAATCCTATAATATGACTAAACATCCCAAACGCATGGCGGCTCACAGCCTCTCTACGACATACTCCTCACCTAACTTGATTCCTATATATTGACCTATCTCGGCAACCAAGTGTCAACCATCTCGCGACAGTTTGGGATCATGGGTACGCGCTGAGGCTCATCACGCTCTGCGCAGCTGGAATGAGGACTCCATCACTATAATCCGGGTAGCCTCAATATCTGGACAGTCGTCTTACGTGCTATAGGCCAAACCCAGCCTTACTAAAGACTAGCCATAAATACCGCTTACACTTTACACATTCCTCTACCAACGACAGGTAAGACAAGGCAGATTCTGGATACAAGCCAAGATACCAGAAGCGGATTTATTCCCTCGCTAACCTTTACCCCGCGCTTTATTACCGATGAGCTGTTGATTGTTTCGACGCTCTGAAAGCTGCCATTAATGAATCTGGATAGCAGATGTCGACGGCCTCTGGTCGAATAGTGCAAACTCGACCACTGCACCACGACAGGTGATGCCCCTCAGTCACTTTGATAGATTGAATGTGACTAAAATCGTAGTCTGTCAGTTGGCGTAATACCGGTAATCTTGGTGAATTGAACACTTGCACCAATCATCAGATCATACTACATTCCATGATCTCTCACGATGAGCATGCTTTCTCGATCCTACATGAAAACTGTTTATGGGCGGCGCAATTCCGACGAATGGCAATGGAACTTGTTTCTAAAAAGTAAGCTTAGTCTCGGGATGTTTCAATGCCGACAGTAGTGTGTCTCAGAAGTAAGCGGCATCTTCACCGGATGTCATTTGATCCGAAGATCGGGTTCATTCATGATTGGTCACTTTCAACGTCACCTGCATTAGCACTTGTACATCAAATTCGCGTCTTTTATTGATCTTCAGTAATTTACGTCTCCAGCACAATCTAGACCGTCATTGTCTCGGTTAGATCTTGAAGTATCCATTCCAAAGCTTGGCCAGCTTTCCTTCGGGATCGTACTTGGTCATGATGCTTCGCAAATTCTGCTCGTTCTTCTCTCCGTAGTGCTTCTGAACCTGTTGTCCCTTG
The DNA here is from genome assembly GCA_004367075.1 of Fusarium incarnatum. NCBI lineage: Eukaryota > Fungi > Ascomycota > Sordariomycetes > Hypocreales > Nectriaceae > Fusarium > Fusarium incarnatum. Next base: position 7,798 of record QGDZ01000117.1, on the reverse strand, counting down.
CCTGCGTAGTTCATGTAGATGAATCCATTGTCCAAAGCACGGTCCTTGGCCATCCACTCAATCGTGTTGATGAAGTCTCGTGAAGTTTCCTCCACACGATCGTCCAGGGCGGGGTCTTCCCATGATGTAGAAATCTGGACAAGCATCAATGGCCCATCCTTGGGGTCTAGACCGAGAGCATTGCCACCGTTCTTCTGCATCGCTTCGAGAATGTTGACGGAGAGAGGCTGGAATACGAGGTAGGGCGTCACCTTGCCAAATTCGAAAAGCTTAGCGTTGCGATCGGCGAATCGGGAGACGATGTCGGTGAGGAAGTCGGATGAGTTGGCGGAGATGGTAATGTCCCACCATGTTTGGCGGGAACCCGAGGGGACGTCAATAGCTTTGGAGAGTGTTGAGATGTTGGCTACCACTGTGGTGTTCGACAGGGTTCCTGGGATAGCTGACAGGTTTGAGAAGACGGGCGGCACGCTGTCGGCTGGTTCAGGGACCTTGGAATGGTAGAGACTCGTAAGGACAATGTAGCCGCCGAGGTCAGGCTGGTAGGTCATGACAAAGTAGCTGTGCGCATCCCGATCCTCAGAGAGTCCCTTCACAGTCATCTTCTGAAACTCGGGAATGATAGTAGTGTTCATCGCGCCCGGGTGAATGAGCGAAGTAGACCACAAATCACCCTGCCCAAAAGAAGCCAGGTCAAAGCGCGTAACAATACCAAAGTTGGAACCACCACCACCTCGAAGAGCCCAATAAAGATCACTGTTCTCGGTGGCCGATGCGTTGACAATTTCGCCAGAAGCGACGACAACTTCATAGTTGCGCACGTTATCGCAAGCCCAACCCTTGGAACCAGAGAAGTACGAAATTCCTCCGCCGAGAATAAGGCCGCCGATTCCGACACTTGCGACACGACCGCCTACGACGGCGAGGTTCATGGGATCGAGAACTTCGGAGACGTTGATCCAGCGATTGCCAGGTCCGACGGAAACAGTCTTGCGATCCTTGGAGACGGTGATGTCGTCGAGATACTTCAAGTCGACGGTGACACCATCATCGACGTTTGAACCACCTGCAAAAGCAGTGTGGCCGCCGCTCTTGACAGTGAATGGCGCGTCGAGAGAAGTGAGAAGCTTCATGACCTTGGAAACATCCTCGGTGTTTCGGGGAGTGACGAAGCAAGAGGGGTGAACTTCAGCTTGACGATCAGACCAGTAGACATTGGAGAGATTGTAAGATCGTGAATCGGGGTACGCGACGTCGCGGGGAAATTCCTCTGCGAGAGCGGCGCACTGAGGAGAGTCAGCTATGCCTCGATAGACAGGGAGGAGGGAGTCTACCGGATCGGTGGCGGCTGTAAGGCCAGCGAGAGCTGGGGTGATAAGCTGTGAGAGTCTCATTTTGAATGCCAGACTCAGATGATGAGAAGAATGTGTAAAGGTCAAAGTGTGAAGAGGTGTTTTAGGTTGTTGTGAAGAGGGGTAGTTAAGACAAAACCGTTGCGGGCGTTGGGTATGAGAAAACTTAAATTTCGGCAGTGATTCAGTGGCATTAAATATCACCGGGAACACAATTCCCGAGAGGACACTGCCAGGAACAGTCCGTCGACCTGCAGTGCTAGCGCATTGTTTCAATTGGATGCGCAACGTGCTCAACCGTTTGTTCTAAGCTCATCTCGTTTGCAGGGGAACATCGTGTCAGCCTTAGCGTTTGTTCAAAATTGAGATCTGAGAGCCTGTGCAACGACCAGTCTAGTGCTTGGTCTAATTGGTGGCCTTCATGCTCAAGCGATTGAGCCCGCTTAGTCTAACTTGTTTCAAAGTAGTGAGGAAACATCGCGTTGTCTTGGAAATGATATCTGAGCTCGGATCTGACTGTAGCCTTGAAGTTGGATCCTACATTGTGGGTAGCCAATCGCATTGTCGGATCGTGATGCCGACAGGCGGCGCAGAGTGGAAAAGGCTGGATCCGAATAAGCCAAGATGGGTACCACTACCGTATCTATGGGTCTCGTCATGTTCTAGTCAGCGGGAAGAGATGTGCCTCATCTTTTTATTTCGTAGATGAAGGATTGACCGACGAGATCTCGGTTCTTTCCGTGCTCGGATCCGAGCACTCTGGGGCCATGTTGATCAAACGTCATTTACCCACTGAAACAAACACAAACGGCATCATCAAACAAACATCAAATCTGTATCACACAAACAACAATCTCATCATTGCCGGCGACAGCCAAAACATAGTTTTTGAAAAAGCCTTACATTACGCGCTCGATAACGCGCCGATTATAGCATTCCCGGCCAACGGTACAACAGCAAGCGCCGCGCAGCAGATTTGCGATGAAGCGACCGAGAGCTACGCCAGAAAAATCCTCAATTGGCCCAACGGACGTCTTGGCAAGCCTGATATCTTTGAGATTTATACTGGCGAAGAAAAACTTGAAGATCTGGATGACTGTGTTGAATTGTTCGTCAATCTTCTTCGAAAGACACTGGACTCGGCACCAGAACCACTGGCGCAGGATCCAGCGGAGGAATTGCCGATGTATCCTCACGCGTTCGTTATTATGGATGGGCGAAATGATGGTCTTGCTACCCTTGTGGTTGCGTGTGAGATTGAGGAGGGGTGGAAGGTGGAACATTGTTTGGTGCCTGTGGATGTTGAGCTTGGAATGACTGTTGAGAGTTTGAGATTTGGCGATATCACGGAGGAAGATGTTCTTCTTCATTCTGGAGATGGCATCAGGCGAGCTGACAATGAAAGTGGACAAGAAGATATACGATAGTGTGTATTTAGAAAGGGAGACCTGATTGAGATAGTGAGATCTCTCTGAAGCCTGTCAATATTTCAAGCAGGCTATTCTGAACTCTCAGGTTTCCTTCCGTAAATAGAGCATCTAGAATAAGTTAGCAAGCCCACCCCAACAAGTTTTGCAAAACTCCAACTCACATGGGGTTATAGGCATGAATCTGAGGACTATTCAAATCCTTCCTCACATCAACAAGAAACATCTCCACCTCCTCCCTACTCCACCCATGCGCCTTTGTAAACGGAGCCAACGTCAAACTCTCAATAGCCCCCATAGCATTCGCATTATTCCAATGTCCCAATTCTTTATACTTCTTATCTCTAGGCCAAGCATTCGTCGGCCACTTGAATCTCGTGTCTACTACATCAACAAAGCCTACTTCTTCCATGATGGCTTTGATGCGGTCAAATTCAATGGCTGTGGCGCCGAGTTTTAGGAAGGCGGCGCTGAGGAGCTTGAACCATTTTGTTAGGGCGTGGGTATCGTTGAGAGTTCCGTCGTCGGAGAGGATGGCGCCGTTTATTTCTTGGATTTCGATGAAGCCGCCGGGGGAAAGAGCCCTGGTGATGTTAGATGAGAAGCAAGGGTTGAGTGTTTGGTGGTTACTTGAAGATCTTTCGGATGTACTCTTCCCAGTCTTTGATGCTAAAAGCCATGATTCGGCTGTGGATGTAATCGAATGAGTCGGCGTAGTTCCATTCTTCATCGATATCGTCGATGATGAAGCGGACGTTTGGTGGGACGCTGTGAGGTATCAGTAGTCACTCATGTTGAAAACACTCTATACTCACAAGTCTGGCTGGATTGGTGACAGGTCAATACCAATGACCTAAGGTGTTAGTATAGGCCCGGGATCACAGCAAAGGTGGAGTATACCTCAGCCTCGGGATGCTCATCAGCAAAGTCAATCGCCCAAATTCCCGTTCCAGTACCAAGATCAAGAACACGTTTGACCTTCGACTCGGGCTTATTCGGAGGTGCTAGGCCGAGCTTATGATCCAACGTCAACAAAAACAGGTGGTGCTGGAGATCTGAACAGATATCAGTAAAGCCCTTCATAACATGGCGGGGTTGAGTCATACCCAGTCGCTCGTTCTCAATGTCATCATTGGGAAGATGATATTCTATGATCAAACTTTAGCATGACTAGAACCAAGAATGAAGGTGGGGGACGCATACTTCCTTCCTTGTATCGATGATAAGTTCGTCCATTTTCATGTCGATAGCTCAAGATTGAGCTGGAGATACTTTGCGTTGAAGAGGCAACGTCCTATCACCATCAGCCAATCATCCAACCCGATGCCGTTCCAACGTACACTTCCACGCGAGGAGTCATTATCATCAAGAACCTAGGATCTCATTAGTAGTTATCCTGGGTATTCTCACGATTACTAACCTCCTCATCAGGGTGCATCACGGGATCCGCGTCGACAGTAGCCATCGTAACAGTCAATTTGTGAACAGGAAACGTGGATGAGTGATAAAAGAACACAGTGGTTTGAACAGCAGATCGTTACGTTATTATAGTCACATCATGAAACAGGCCTGTTTAGCGAACCAACAAGATGTGTTCGTCCGTTGGAAGGAACCAACATGCATATAGAAATCCCAAATGGGTCACATTTCCGATGTTAGTGTGGGGCATGATCGTATTGATGGCCCTGGTTGTCTCGGCCTGGCTTGTCTAAAACGTTCCTGTTCATCGAATGATGAAACTACGTAGCATCATATACTTCTTTAAGCGTTTCAGCAATTCCCTCGACACAAAATAGGATGGTGCTAGTCTACAGGGAGAGATCCCGATTAAACTTCTGCAACTATCCACGGTCCGCCTTCCGGACCAGGATCATCGCGGGGAATCATTCCGGTTACAACGGGTATCTTGGCCTGCACAATGAAACAAATATTATTCATGGAGCTCAATTCAATCTCCCATAGCTAAATTCGACTTTGTCCTTGCTATCCGATATCAACTCAACGTCTCGCTCCCATATCAATGCTTCTCCTCCTAATCTTCTCCGCCGTGCCATACACACTAGCAATCAACTCCTTCTTATTAATCTTGCCCATCGCATTCCTTGGCAAACTCTCCACAATCATCAAATCTTGAGGAATCTTATACGCTGTGATTCTAGGCTTCAGCGCAGCCCTCAATTGTGGCAGTGTCATCTCCTCTCCCTTCAGAACAACGACAGCTGCTACCTTTTGCCCCCATGATTCAGAGGGCAGACCGACGACGGCGCACTCGTCAATTTCGGGAAGGGCCAAGATCTCGCGCTCGACTTCTAGGGCTGAGACTTTCTCGCCACCTGTCTTGATGATGTCGGCGCTGCGACGGCCTTGGATGAAATATGCTGGTCCTTGGGCCCAGCTTCCGGACTCGCCTTTTCCTGAGCCTGGGACGGTGCGACGGATGGCGATATCACCCGTCTTGAACCAGCCGTCTTCAGTGAACTCCTTTGCTGTGGCTTCAGGGTTGCGCCAGTAGCCTGTGAAGATTGTAGGGCCCCTCAATTGAATCTCTCCAATGCGCTCCTTTCCAGCAGCGTCGATCTCTTCGCCGGGCTGAACGACATTCTGGACGCCGGTCTCGTCATCGGTTTCCATGAGACGAGCTTCGACGGATGGCAAAGGCCAGCCGACGGAACCGTCTACGCGATCAATTTCTGCGAGACCGCATGATAGCGCCATTCCAACTTCTGTCATTCCATACCGTTCAAGAAGAATGTTTCCATCGGAGAGGTTGATCCAGCCATCCCGAATAGGCTTGGGCAGAGCAGCTGAGCCAGAGAAGTTGAGTCGTAGGTTTCGTGGTGAGATGGCTTCCTTTCCGGCCTTTTGCATCTCAGGAGATAGTGAGTCGTAGTGCTTGAGTAATCTCGCCCAGATTGTCGGTACCGCTGTGAAGAAAGAAATCGGTGCCTGTGCCTTCTCATTTTCTTGCTGGAAGGGTGCTGCCAATCTAGTCCAAACCTTGTCGACGACGAACGGAAACATAAACTCAACACTACTTCCAGCCAGAAGTGGTGTAAGCAGCGCATTCACCGTACCGTGGATGTGATGAAGAGGCAGAACGTGCAAAAGGCGATCACTCGGCGAATAGCGCCATGCTTCGAGAAGACTAGATGCTTGCGCTGTGAGGTTCGCCTGTGTAAGTACCACACCCTTTGGTCGGGCGGTCGTTCCAGAAGTAAAGAGCATCATGCCGCCCTGCTGAGAATCTGAAAGCTCTCCAAGCTCAATCTGCTTCTGTTCTGCAGATGAATGGCCTGTTCCGTCTAGTTGGTAGAAGATTGGTGTGCTGGCGAGGTCTTTGCTGATGACATCCTCTGCTTTGCTGGCGTGTTTGGCTGATGAGATAAGGACTAGAGCTTGGCTGTTGTCAAGGATGTAGCGCAGCTCGGGAGCCGGAAAGGCTGGGGCGAGTGGCAAGGCGATGGCATTGGACGCAAGGATAGCCAAAAGTGTCACTGTGAAACCATGAGTTCCAATTCGATACTTCATGCCAAGACATACATACCGACATATTCGTATCCACTCTCCACCATAAACGCAATTCTCTCACCAGAGATATCAGTCCTACCCGCCTTGCTCAACAACTCATACTTGGTATGAGCAACACTGTTCAGCAAAGTCCCATAAGAAAAGCTGGCGCCAGAGTCATTCTCTAGAATTGCAAGTGAAGACGGGTCATGTTTCTGGATGGCCTCGAGAAACGAGGAGCGCTGGAGAGTAGACATAAGGTCGGCTGAGGGGGATGATAGGAACGGCATTGTGTCGAATATCTCAGCTCATCAGATTCTGGTTAGTAACAAAGCAGAAGATACTTTAAAAGGATATGAGCAAGATAGACTAGACGGAATTGATGTTATAGAAAAGATTTCACACGGGTGTCTTATGAAGGTGATGGAGATGACTCGGCATCAGATTTACTACCGAGTACGGAGAACGGGGCAAATTGCGGGGACTTCGGGGACTTAGGGGAGCCTTCGGGGGCGGTTTACAGAAGAGAAGCGCCGATCAGGCTATTGATGTGGTAAATTTGTTGGGGAAATGTTGCTCAACAAAGAAAGCTATTAAGACATATCTTTCTCATTGCGGCTTTCTCCAACGACATGGTCAGTGATTGCGCTCTTCCATTTTTCATCTTGCCGAGGCTGTTCAAGATAACAACAGCTTATCTTATCGGATAGTCCTATCTTATCTATCGTCGGCTTTTCGACGGCCTGGCCCACTCTCACCCAATTGGTCCGGCATATACAGCGTCCCGGGAGTTATCCCGACAGGAGGCGACTGTCATGGCGGAAGAAGAAGACCTTTCACGGGAGAATAGGCACATCGAGTCTCCGATGAATATGCTTAACAGCGGAATGACAATTATGTCATGCTCACGGACCTCGTCCAAGAGATGTACAGCGTCATAGCACTCTGATTACCAGTGAAAATTAATATGAACTATTGTTCTAGTACCTTTCAGCTCTGTCTTACTTTTTATTCTTATAATTTAGGCAATACCATCCAGTTTCGATTCCACAAATGCTACATTTTTCCGGTGTGTTTGTAAACCAGTCAGCTCCTCATCAATCGGGAGGTTATTGAGAGGACCACCCGTCGCCACGCGACTTACAGAAGCATAGCGAGGGAGAAGTAAAGGATGGAGGGTATGGGAATTGCGTCATGATCGGCGTCAAGAGACGAGACTTGGCCTGTGACTTTCTGCGTGCGTGGGGAATGCGCGGGTAAAAAGCGCTTTGCATATATGCCTTTATGCCAACTTCCCCAAATCCAAAGTCATCTGAGCCTCTTACTCGACGCACTGGTGCCGCTATTGTCTTTCCGGACTCCCCGCGTGCTCCGGACACGGTGTTCCTGTTCACCACAGGACAATGTCATAAAGCTGTAGAACACATGGTTCGTAATGGAGCCAAACTTAATACTTTGATCAAGACCTTCGGCTCTTGTCGGGGGTACGCTCACCCCCCTCCCCCCCCCCCC
>QGDZ01000116.1:0-143880 GCA_004367075.1 Fusarium incarnatum | reverse complement strand
GCTATAAGTTATACTTTATTATATTACTTTAAGGGGTTTTCTATATCCTTAAATTAGATGTATTTTATTATAATCTTAGATACTTACTAGAAATAGTTAATAAAGCCTGTAATAATTATATTAACCTAGGCTCTAAGGCCTATATTATAATGTATTTAACTTTATCTTTAGCTTTACTTTTAGTATTAACTTCTTCTTCTAGCTAAGGTAAGGGCAGTATTAAGGATTATAGGGAAGGTAATATAATAGTAAGTTAGTATTTATATAATAATACTATAGTATAGCTAACTTCTAATAATCTAGATTAATTTACTACTTTATTACTTTCTCTAAGATTACCTTTCTTTTCTATTAAGCCTTAAAGATTAACTAGGCTTAGTTAGGTAGACCTTGTATACTAGGTATAAGGCTTAATTTTACACTGACTAAAGTAACTGTAGTCTGCTTCGATCCTCTAATATGTTTTGATTAGATCAGGGCATTACCGTCGTCTGATTTCGATCTTTCGACAGAAAATCTGTGAACTCCAGCAAATTCCATACTGTCACTTCCGAAGCCAAAGTCGACGTAGCTTTCACTGGGCTTAGTTAAACTTTTGGTATTTTCGGGGTGGGCAATCTTTGAGTCGAGAACTTGGAAGACTCCGAATAGTATTGAGTTGACAGGCAGAACAGTTGTTTCTGGTATATCTCTCAAGTGCCAAAGCGTCTTTTTCGGAACAGGTGCCTCTTCTATTCAAGGTCAACTCCTGCACTCGCATAACTCAACAAATACTTACTTGAAAATCGAACCAGGTTAAGTCCGACCGCTTGCAAAACCAATCGCTCAGGTCTAAGCACGGCACCCCCAAAGAAACCCTTAACAAACTTGGCTAACAAAACCTCATCAGAAACATCATGATGCTCAGCGGGAATATCGAGTGTGATCCATCGCCAGTCAGAGTGATACACATGCTTTCTCGCGTTGACGATCTCTGCAGCAGACCTTGAATTTTTGAAGGCTTCTGGAATATCAGTCGATCGAGTGATAAGATTTTTGTCGACTATTGAAACGCGTTGTGAGACTGTGAAGCTGTAGATGCCGCCTGCGGTGACTGCAGCCACGAAGGATGTTGTGAGTATTTTGCGAAATGTCATGGCGAAGATGTATTCAATTGCTAACTAATCAATGCTATCTGGTGAAACCATTGGCTTTTATACTCATACTATAAATTGACTCACGAGCTGAAAGATAATGAACCGTGAATCCTTCAGGTCAAAGTGTAGACCAGGTGACTTAGACGAGTCCGGTTCTACCCGCGTAAGCAGAACAGACCATGTTTGCAAATAGCTTCCGCTTCGCTTCCGCTCGAGTCGGCGACGAGTTCATCCGATCGCAAGCCACGATCCATATTCGGATATTTGAGTTACTCCGTGGCAACTGGAATTTATTTAGTACTGGATCATGAATGAGTACAAAGATTATGGTACAGTGGACTGTGGCATCATTCAGTCCAGCTGAAAATATTATTGAGCCTTAACAAGAAAACAGCAACAGAAGCTGTCGCGATTTCATCATAAAATCTATTTACAATAAAACCATCAAAGCAATATACCCAACGCTATAAAAACTCCCTACACAAATCTCCATGTTATAACTTTACGTACTAAGCCAACACGCAGCCGCACCCAACCGCCTGTAAAATTGTCATAGTCCATTCGTGAGTCGCGCTTGAGAATCTTTTGCGTCTGCTGTTATTGTGTTGTGGTTTACTCTCATCTTGCTTCATCTTCAGCACCTTAGTTGCGTGGCCTTGTTGATCGCGCATTGTGCTGTTTTGTAAGATTGTATGGGTGGTTTCTAGGTATAGCTTTGAAGTATGAATGAGTAAATTATATCAAGACATCCTGCAGGTGATAGTGCTCACAAGTACTAGTAACAAGTTGCAGCAAGCTATAGAGAATTGATCTCTGTTGAAATGATAGAGAGATAAGGCTGGAAGGATGGAATTGAAGGGTCCAGCCAAGGAAGCTTGGGTTCAGTTTAAGCTTATAATCAAGCAAAGGGGGGCTTAGCATCTTGCGATGTGACGGTTTTGATTGGATTCAATTCCTGTCAGCCTTATGGTGTGGCACGATACCTTGTTTATTCTAATATGACGTTGTGATCAGACGGTGATCTTTGTAGGATTCGGATCCTAGCTGACATCACTTTTAAGAGTCAAGACTGCATGGTCCTTCAATAATATTCTGTTTCTAAACGAAAGCGTAAACTAAGTCAATCTAAATGTAGTCAAAGAAGTTGAGTCTGTACTCCAAAGATGGAATATAGAAAATGAGAAAGAAAGGAAGGAAGAAAGACAGACAGGGAGAGAGAAACACCATCAGACTAATCAACAGCTACCAGCCAACACTTAGAACTGGCGCTTCTGCTTCCCACACTTCTTCAGGCACTGATCAACCTTCATACCCGCCTGCTTCGAGATTCCCTCCCTGAACTTGTCAATATCCTCTCCTGCAATCACCTCCCCGAAAGTATTGACTAGGGCGTCATCCTTCACAGAAAACAGTCCTGCTGCAATGCCAGTAAAGCCCGCGTCCTCAGACGAGAAGGCAGCCAGCGCCACGGTAGGGTCGCAGTCGGTGTTGATCTGGTAGTGCATGGTGCCCTGGTAAAAGACTGTCGCTTCGCCGGCACCGATCTCGTTGCGAATCACGCGGGGCTTGTTCTCGCTATCGAGGACGAAGCTCTCGGGGACGGCTTCGGTATAGACTTGGCCGGAGACTACGGCGAAGAGTTCGGCGGCCCGGGGGTGGGCGTGAATTGTGATCATGGAGCAGCCTAAACAGTCAACATTGGGCTATTGTAACATAAGAGGAATGCATACCTGGGATCTCGGCAAGGGCAAGACTGAGACCAGCTCCAGTGAGAGCAGGGAAGCTCTTGCTGTTGGCAATGCCAAGTGGGGTGCTGTTGAAGCTGAAGAGGAAATCCTTGTCCTCGGGGAGAAGCTTGTAGCGATCAATTACACTATTTATCTGTTAGAGTTGTCTCGAGTAGATGTTTGGGTGTGTACTCACCTGTCGGCCTGGTTCAGCTTGGTAGTCAGGCTGGCCTCAGAAGAATTGTCCTTGACCTGAGGAGCTGCAGTCGCAAGAGGCGAGCAGGCCAGGAAGGCAGTGATGGCAGAGAGTTTGGCGAGAGAAAGCATGGTTGCGAAGTTGCGATTGAGTCTTTCGTAGATGTGCGAAAGTAGTAGTAGATCTGGTTGAGTGAAAGCTGTTGAGTGATGAGTTGCTTGTTTGAACGAGAGACCACAGATCAACTTATATACTCAATCTTTCTCGTACAAAGCACCTTCGTGCTCACTCAGAATGTCCTAACTCATCTCTTCAAAGCGTATCAATTGTGTAGATGACAAAACGAGGCTCTGAGCCACAGTCAGCATCCGCCCTATACGCAGCATCGCGGATGCAGTCTAAGAGCGGTCCGCAACTCAATCTAGGAACTTGAATAAGCATAAGATCTCGGCGTCAGCAGTAAATCTCCGAAAGAACATTCTGACAGTTTAGTTGAAGCTTTGGTGGAGTCAATTGGCGTATTCATCGCGCCTGTCAGACATACGCTGGCTGCGGTAGCGTATTCCGGCGTATTCAAGCGTATTCGCTGACGGTCAATTGACCGCAGCACCGGTCACGAATAATTACCATGAAAGTGTATCGCAGAGCAGCTTAGGTAATATTTCTTTCATTCATCAATTACAAATCCATGAGCTCTGGCGCGGTCGTGGACAACTGACCTGGGAGTCTCTGTCACAATCCCGTTTCCCAGAGTTGGCCACGAATGCTCGAAAGAGTCTTCTAGAACACCTGTGGTCCGGCTAAGGGTCTGATATCAAGAATAACACTGACTGAACATTATATTACAATTCATACATGTGAAATTGACCGCTAGGCCACTGACCCCAAAAACAAGGGCCCCTGTTACCTTAGGTAACAGTTGCTAACGGCTATAGGCTCTTCGTGACAATACAATTTGTTTTACTCAAACTAGTCTATAAGAGAGGTTAGGCAAGCTCCTTGACAAGACAAGAGCTGGCCTCTATACAGGAAAACAAGATACTGTTACTGGATTGCCATAACACAACAAAAGAAACAGATTAACATAGTCGCTTCTTACATGGAAGCATGCCTCAGATGCTTTCCCCCGACATATCCCTCCGCCGTATCAACAAACAACTTTCTCCCCTTAACCCACGACACCATAAACGAGAATAACTTCCAATTACCAATCTGCCCTGTCGCATACTTCTTCCCCAACGCTACAAAGAGCATCTTCTTAGTCTCGGGCTCATATTTCTTGACATCAGTATGTCCTGTAAGAGCTGCATCCAAGGCTGTCGCGACGTGGATGATTTGGTTGTCCGTAATTGTCAATTGCTTGGGATCAATGCTGCCCACGTCACCGATGGCCCAGATGTTGTTTGTACCGACAACCCGCATCCTTTCGTCAAGATTAATGTTCCCTTTTGAGTCTAGGAATGAGGGTGGGACGAAGGATGTGTTGAGTTTGATGCCGTGGAGAGGTAGGTAGAGGTCTGTTTTGAGGATCGTTCCTGTTGACAAGAGTAGTTCCGTCTCCTGACCATTTGCACTCTTCTTCGCTTCATTGACGCGGGTCTTATAGATGAGTCTGACACCAAGAGTCTTGAGATCTTTCTCAATGGATGTTCGAACAGAGTCTAGGGCACCTTCAAGAGGCCGATCGCCACTGATGATGAGTGTGATATCCTTGGATGAACCATATCTCGCGGCCAACTCCCCAGCGACTTCGCTTCCTGTCGCACCAGCACCAGCAACAACAATTGACTGGGCATTACCGACTTGGCCCTTTAGCTCTTTCCAAGCTGACATAGTCTCTTGATGTGTCCCAATAGGTTTCAATGGCAGACCACTAGCCAGACATGACCCTGTCGCAATAACAAGTTCATCATACTTGATCTCCCTCCCAGAGCTATCATTGCAGATAACACGAACAGTGTCCAAATCTGGATGAATCCCATATGCTTTCCCAAGGACAAACTCAAAGTTCTTCTTAGAGTACTGCTCGAAGCCAGGCTCGATGGGTAGGAAGAGTTGTTGATCAGGAATGGCATCAGGTATGATGCCCCGAGTAGCTGCGACGTTCCAGAAGAAGTGAGAGTTTGGTGAGATCAGGATAACTTTAAGGGATGGGATTTTAGGAAGGGTATATTTGAGAAGTTTGTGAGCGAGTGGAAGGCCTGCCCAGCCTGCGCCGAGGATTACTACTGTCTTTGACATTTTGAGGATCTGAGGAATGAGAATGGTGCTATTTACAGTAGGTAGCTTTTAATTATTGTCCATCTTACTTATATACAATATAAACGCTCGGTGTCGGTGCTGGAGTTGCACTTATTCTGAGAGCTGGTCTATTGGAAGATACAATGGTAACCGCACATCTTTGGTGTAAGCAATTGTATTCCTGTTAGCGGCTTCGGTCCGTCCACTCGCACTCGGGAGAGTAACGTCCGGCGACAGGGATCTTGTCCGAACGCCGTGTCCGTGGTCGATCCCCGATCGACCGCATGTCTTTCTCCTCAACGACCTGATAAGCTGATTATACAGTAATAAGCCTCATTCAACTCAGCTCAATTGATTTCAGTTCAAGCACCGGTATAATATTTCAGCTGAATTGTAGCCTCTTTCCTGTCGCAGCCTACTAGATAGACCTTGCTAGTCGGAGCTTATAACCCCCGATGGACCGATCATCATCAACGTCCCAAAATGATACCGGCCTCAAAATCTGGAGCTGTGTAATCTGTCGCCGTCGCAAAATCCGGTGCGATAGAAACGATCCATGCTCCAATTGTACCAAAAATAATATAGAATGTCACTTCCCAGTGACAGGCCGCATTCCTCGTCGCTCTCGCCTCCCTCCGGACTCAAAAACTCCAGCTCAGAAGCAATCAGAATTACTCGGCCGTCTCCGACGTCTCGAATCAGTCGTTACAGAGCTTGCGGCGCAGGTAGAGGATGAGAATGGGGCAAAGGTGATGATGGGTCAGAGAACTGTGGATGCTTCTGGTACAGACTCTTCTTGGGCTACGTCATCTGTTCAACTGACTGACTCGGCTGAGGGACAAGAAGAGGTAGAGGAAAATGAAGATTTCGGAAGACTTGTCGTTGACAAAGACGGAGGACTTCACGTTATGAATCGATTTTGGACTGTATTCTGCTCAGAGGTAACTAGCTTCACTTTCCCTTGTCCACCCAGAACATCTCACTAATAATTATAGGTTGATAATATTCTCCAAGCCGTTCACGACGTAGCAGACTACTCAGACGACTCAATCATGACTGAGCCATCTACAAACGGAGAGCCAGCAGCTCTCAGCCATCTAGGCTTTGTCTTTGGAAGTGCAGAATTCGCCAAAGCTCTCGATGGTCTTAACCCCATGCCTTCTCAAATGCTGTTCATCTGGCAGGCCTATGTTGAGAATGTTGATCCCTTCATCAAGATCTTACATATCCCGACCGTGGAAAAGATCATTAAGGAATTGAAAGGAAACTTCAGTTCGTGTGGGACTGCTACAGAAGCTTTGTTGTTTGCCATCTCACTTGCGGCGATCACGTCAATGGATGAGGAGACGGTGTCGTTCAACTTCAACACACCCAAGGGACAGCTCTTACAGCGATATCAATTCGGTACGGAGCAAGCACTTGCACGCGCCGACTTTCTATCGACCAAGGACATCACTGTTATTCAAGCGCTGGTCATATATCTATCTTTGCTGCCCAACATCGGTGCTCAAGATAAAGTCTTCCCTTTGACAGGGTTGGTTCTAAGATTAGCGAAGGGGGCGGGTCTTCATCGCGAGGACGACGAGAACCAATACAATCAGCTTCAAAGAGAGACCAGACGTCGCCTGTGGTGGCAGATCTGCTTCATCGACTCGGCCAGTCGACGACCCGATGCTTCTGATTTGTCCATCTCACCTGCATCTTTCAGCACAAGACTCCCCACCAACTCAAATGACATCGACCTCGACGGTTCAACAGCACAGGTTCCAAACCCAGACCAAGGCTCAACAGGTGTAACTCTTTGCCTCATCCGTTGCGAGCTATGGTATCTCACACAAGCAATCCGGGCAGACAAGACAAGCTCCATCGAAACACGTCTCGGTCTCTTCAACGCCTTGAAGGAAAAAGTCGAAAAAACATATTTCCAACACCTTCAGCAAGACCGAGCATGGGACTCTTTCATCAGAACGATGGCAAAGCTCTTCTTCGCCAAAGTTGAGCTCGTCGTCCGTCGCCAATCAAGAGATCAAGGACCAACAGATGAACTCCTTCGTCCATCTATTGAAGTCATTCGCTGCGTGCAGCTCCTCAAGTCAGAGCCTTCATGGGTGAAGTGGAGATGGCAGCTGCAGGGACAGATGCCATGGCATGCGATGGGTGTTTTCTTGCGTCAAGTCTCCAGCCATTCTTGGACGCACGAACTGGAAGATGCATGGGCTGCTACGAATGCGTTGAAAGATACAGCGACAAAGGATATGAGGACAGGATATCTGTGGAAGTCACTCATGGAGTTATACGCAGAGGCAGAACGGCATCGTGAGAAAGAACTGAAGCGTCAAGGCGATAAGGCACAGCATACAATCCAACGAGGCGATCGTGTCAACTCAGACGTACAACAGATGCTCGACAACGCGGGAAAAGAATCGTCTGAGATACCAGTCAACCATCCCCTCATCGATACATCAACGTTTGACTCGTCACTTCATATTTCTCCACCAGCAGACAACGGTGCTTTGTCCGTGGAACGACTGTCAACTGCATTGGGCACTGCGTCCGATGATCTTCCTTCTTGGGAGCAGTCAGGTGGGGGTATGGATCTTGGACAGGGCGACTCTTTCGGGAAGATTAACATGAACGGAGATGGTGACGGGGTTGATTGGGAGGCCTTGATGGATCTTGATGAGACTTGGAACTGGGATTTCTTGTAGTGTGCTTTGCATACTACAGAGAGATGGGAGCGTGTGTTGAGATAGAATAGACACTCATGGTCTGAGAATTCTGGTGATCTTCTCAGTCCTTGTAGTTTAGAGGCAGAGATTTTTGTTGGGCATGATAGAACTTGGCCCTGGTATGGGAAGCAACAGTACTATCTTTAGTTAAAGATTGGATATACGGACTATGTTTCTTTCGTTTAATAGATAGAAAAGAAGATATTATGAATGGCCTCAAGATAGATATGATGGCTTGCTTGTTTGACTCTAGACTGTCGTTCTTAGAACGGTATATACTGAATAAAATATGCGCGTCAAAGCTTCATACGTCTAACTTTTCCCACCTGTACCACGAATGGCAAAAGTGCATACCTTTTTCCGATATGAAAAAGTGTTCACTATTACAGGAGGTAACTAAAGCGTGGGTTTGAGCCCCGCAAGATCTCATACAAGCATGGGCTACAGCATACTTAATCTCAAGTTCACAAGACACTTACACTACTATCCATATTCACTTACAAGGACTACACGGCTGTGGTATGCAAACAATGAAAGACATCACTAACGCAACCCCTTCTCCCAAGATCCAGGCAACTTCAAGCTCCTCCACTAGGATCAGTACGGCGTCTATCGCGTCTCGCGAGGAACTAGAACCGCCAAAGGTCTAGAACCAATGGTGGAAATTCAATGAGTAGCCACACTCCTCTGCTCATAACAAAATCTCGTATAGCAGCTGCCGACCAACCGACTAGACGAGCATCGTGACGGACCAGGGGTCTCCCACTAAAAGGATCAACCTCGAGGGGCTCTCCAGATCGCGTGCTCAACTACGCCCGGGCAGTCGCCGGCGGTAGGGAAACGAGGGCATCGTCGGCGTAGCGCAGAACCCGCTCGTACGAGGGGACCATGTGGTTCTTCGTACACGAAGCTTTACGCCGGGTTATCCCCGGACGTTGACAGCGGGACGTATATCATTCTATGGAAACGAATGCATGCGGTCTGATGACGAGTGTCTATACATGCATGCCATGCTATCTAAGAAATACGGCGGGTTGATTACGAGAGGAGCTGTGGGACTGGCGTGAGGAATTTCGTATAAACAATAGAAGTATCCAGAACTCGGCCGAGAAGCCGAGTAATACGAGGTTGGAGATGAAAGCGGCCGCCTAGCGAGTGTTTACTGCCTCTATCTGAATTGAGTGTAGGTAGGTGAATTCAATGATAGAGTAACCTAAGTGCTAGTCTAAGCCAGCATAAAGCGACCAAATTATTTCGTCTCCTATGCTTCCAAAGGACAATCCTTCTATTACCCACCTGTATAGCTATGCCTCTATCTGGATAGAGTGTTATCAGGTGATGAAAGAGCATTGAATCATCATGATCAATCGTGACGAATAAAACAAGACAAGACACCACGCGTTGCTGCAGTCTTCTGGAATGTTGCAGACGCCTCACCCGGTCTCCCAGCGAACATCCACGGTTCAGTGATATTCCCGTAGAAACAACATGATACGCACAATGTTTCTCCCTCAGTAGTCGTCACTATGCCTCTCGCTTCCGCCGTTGGTGGTTGCGCCAGATCTTGTTGGTCCTCCAATCAAAAGGCGCAGATATTTCTAGATGCCGCAAACGGTGGCGACACGAGCCAAATAAAGACACGAACCTTTTTATAGAGGGTCAGGGATGTTTTCTAGTGGTCAAAATGCATGCAAGCCACACAAGTTGCCAGGGCGAAGCAGAAGCAGGAGCAGCAGCAGAACTGCCACAGAATTTACAGTACTGCAGTCTGCACTGTATCCTGACAGGACCCAAAACAGAGTGGTTGTATCAATTACGCATATTCGCATATGCTTCTGTTGAAGATCATCACTATACACCGCATAGAGGTAGCGCCATCTGTCTTTGAACCCCCATGCCTGCCAAGTCTACAGATGGTGCAGATGCAGATTAGGTGCTTTTCTCAGTCTGACAGGGGAAAGCAGGCGAAAAAATAAAATGGAAAAAAGCAGTGAACAAGTTTCACAACAACGGCTGCCAATTTGGCTGCCCCCTTGCTAGTTAATCCCGCTCAAAGATCAACTTCCTCATTCGTTATCACACCGAGTTTTTAGAAGAATCTAAGCGCGAATAAGGATAAGCCTACGTTCCATTGACCACACACATCTAATATAAAAAGGGGTGACGGGTAAATTGGGGCGGACCGTTGTTTAATGAACAAGGGACGGAAATGATTTAGCGCAGACAAGAGGTCATCTCAAGTTTCTGGTTGTATCACCTTGCTTACCGAGACACTCTGTGACAAAGATCTTCAACGCTCAAACGGAATCGACAGTTTAAGCTCAACAAAGACCCAATAACCTTGTCTGATAAGCTTCTAACTGTATAATACTGGATCGCTTCTCCTGAATATCATTGCGTAAGATGGAAGGATTCGTGGGATTACTCTAGATCTGCACAAGTAAGGGAGCAGCAGCAATAATCGGACGTTTTTCTGTGCCGTTGATGGATTGTAGCCTTAGCCCTACGGTCGGAGTAAAATGTCTCGATCAGCATACGAGACGAGAAATCTCTAGCTTGGACCTTTCTTTGGTGGTTGAGCCCCTTGTTCCGATGGATAGGTAGGTAGGACTATTGGCTTGTCTTCTCCATCTTGACGCTGTAGTTTGATGTTCAAGAACTAGCCAAGCGGATCAACGTCTTGGTCTTGGTAAGAATCGCTGGAAACAATTAAACATCCGTATCATGGAGAGTGATGATGCATCTCCGACTGTTGCCAGGTTTCGAGTACGTTATAAATAACGAAACAGTCCAAGCTTTAAAGTCTCTGACAGCATCATCTTAGATCGATGTAGCAAAGCACTGGCTTTAATTGAAGTTTCTCAGCCTTGGTAGTCCGGATTCCGACTAAAGAGCTTGGCGATGGATCCTGGGTCGTGTCTTTCATCTCTAGTGTGGCTTGTAGATATGATATGAGAGCCACACGTTCTTTTTAGATTCTGTCTCAAGCCTCCGACGCGGGTTGTGTCACTTTCCAGGTGGGAGTGGAAGAGAGCATCACAATAACTAGAAACAAGTTGCAAGGCGAAGCAAAACGTGAGGCGAGGAAAGCACTCGAGATGTATATGTATTGATCAGTTCCTGGCTTGATCGCGATGGTGAGAACTGGCATAAGCCCTGTACCTTGATGCCGTAGCGCCATCCAAGGTTTGACAGGTCCAAACTCTCCTGCAGGCTATACCAAGCTTTTTTCTGTGGCATGGAGCCCGCCTCCTACGCCTGCCCAGCCCCTGAAGGGTTCTAACTTCTCGACGGGACCCCCGTGGGCCCTGAGCCAACGCCCCCTTGAACCTTCCATCGCAGCGCAATAGCCAAGGTTTTCCAGCAGAGATTCTTGATCTTTTTATCATTTCTATTGTTTCCCAATCTTGGGGTTCTGATCATCGCTTTTGGCTTAAATGTCCGGAAACTAAACTATTGAAGCCACCTGCGTCTAGAGTATCAGAAAGGAGAGCGGGCGGGTGGCTGGCGCAAACCGCTAAAGATTAGATAGTTAGGCACAGTACCGACGGGAGATCCATGATAGGATAGATAATCACAAAGGATTGGATGAGGCGTATTTTCATATGCAATCATTTCCTTTTCTTACGCTGCTTCCCGCTCTCTTGCATCCAAACGACAAACTTTTTGGCTCCTTTCGATTCGACTCCCACGGTTCGTCAGTCCAGTCCAGACTCTCTCCTCCAGTCCAGTACCACTGGAGCCCCGCTTGCGCGTCACATTTAGTATTGTGACCCCCTATTATCCATCCTTTATTCCTACCTTATCCTCATAATTCTTCCTGTCTTACCCGTATTCCCCCCTCTTGGTTCTTGGTTCTTGGTCCTGTCCAACCTTACCTTTTCCCCATCCCCCCTCGCAGTAAGCACAGGCAAGGCGAAAAAAATATCTCTTGGCTCTTCTTCTCTGTCGCCGCTCTGAAACGAACTTCCGACTTTCAATCTTCCTCTCCATCCTTTCCCGCCGGTCGAGGGCTGTGATGCTTTGATATTTCTCTCCTTCAACATCCATCAATCAAGCTCAATCGTTCGTTCCATCTTACAAAGCAAAGTTCAAAAAGGAAACAACCAGATAATTCACAACAATGGCCGTCGCTCTACCTCGGCGATTTTATTCGCTGCTCTGGGTCGCAGTTCTTCTTGCACTCGTCGTCTTCTTTGTCTTCCTCCGCGAAGACACCTGGTCATCAATTCCTCGACCTCCTAACGGCTGGAAGATTCCTTTCACCACTGACGATGGCGTCCTCTCCTCATGGATGGGTAACACCAAGAAGGCACCCGCAAAGAACCCCGACGACCCTCTGCGCATTATGCTCGTAGAGTCTTCCGGTACTCACGACGAAGTCGCTGCTGCCCTCATGCACGCTTTCGGTGGCCAGGAAGGCTCCCAACTCGAGGTCTTCTTCGCCAACCAGCGATTCCAAATGCAGGACATCATGGGCAACTTCAGCCTTCCCGCCAACATCACCATTAACAAGTGGGATAAGTTTGCCAGCGCCGTCACAGAGAACCCCCCTCACATTCTCGTATCCACGACCTGCGAGTTTGATCTCGACCGCGGCGCCGATCCTATCGTCAACCTCCTCAAGACCGCCAGCACCCATCTGTTCTGCACGATCCACCACGCCGATCGATGGGCCCAGGGCAAGTACGTCCAGGCTGTCCGAAGCTTTGCTGAGCATGAGCGCGTCGACTTTGTCGGTCTGAGCCAGCACACCGTTGACTTCTTCCTCAACGACACCATTCCCAAGTGGCACACGGCTGCTAACCTCACCACCCGAGTTATTCCCCCGGTCTTCCCTGTTCAGATCCCCGATCCTGATCTGCAGCCTGGTATTTCTCTGTCTCTTCAGGGCGATTACTCTTCTGGCCGACGTGACTACAACGGCATCTTCAATCATCTCGGCAGCGTCGTTCGAAAGGCCGGTGAGGAGTCCGAAGGCCACAAATCTCAGAATGTCAGCCTTCATGTTATCGGACACGGCACTCCTCCCCCCGTTCCCGACCAAGTCAAGAACCAAGTCTTCTTCGACGAGGGTCTTTCGTACCCCGACTTCTACACCCTGCTTTCCAAGTCGTTCGCGCTCCTCCCTGCGTTCGCCTCTAATACATACTTCGACCGTAAGGCTTCTTCCACTATTCCCGCCTCTCTGATCGCCGGTGCTCCCATCGTTGCGTCAGAAGAGCTTCTCAAGGCCTACTCTTACCTTCCTCGCGAGGTGACCTGGGTTGCCAAGCCCGGTGAGGGTGAGATGGACGTTATCGAGCGAGTAATTGACGACCGGGACGGTTTCCTTAAGCGAAGACAAGCCGTGAGGGATCTTGCCAAGAACCTCATGGAGCAGAACCATGCCAACACCAAGGCCTGGATCGAGGAGGCCTTTGAGAAGTACGAGAAGAACTAAGGAAAGGGTAAACGCGCAACTAGACATGATTTTACTGGGGATTTTTGCTATCTTGTTTTTAACTGTACAATTACGCGGCACCATTTCACATGATCGGGAATCAAGGATGAGCGGCTCTATGATTCGAGAGTTTTTATTTTATTATCACCCATGCATGAACAAACAACATTCTTAATATACGGTTTCTCAAGTACATTAAAAGAAAAAAGAAAGCAAAAAATACAATTACGAAATACCACTTAGACCCCAGATTTCCTCCCGCATTCCAGTGATGTCAGACTGAGCGTCTTGATTTAAATGTGTCGGGTGGCTGGCGGGAGTCTCAAAAACCATGCTCCCGCAGGCCGCATTCTTCTATCTCCCTTGCGTGATGCCATCGGATCCGGCAGTTTGGATGTGGAAGAGAGAAATCGCGCATCATTAATTATTCTAGAATTACCATTACGACGCCACCAATAGAGGGTCGGATTTTCGAGCAAATAACAAACTCTAAAAACTTATGGTCTGAGCGCCATGGTCAATGCCATTCTTCAACGGGCAACGTCACCAGGCGAAACTGAAATTAAAACATCTTTATGTGTATTTTTTATCTGCAAGTATCTCCCTCGTTGCGCACTGCTGAGGGAGAAAGGGCTAAACTAGATACACCCCAGAATGCATAGTAAATCGTCTCTATGTCTAAGGTATATAGAAGTTGTGAAAATAGTATGCCAAAAACCTTGTCATCCAAACACCTGTCATGATAAAGCCGCCATACCCAAAAGCGAGAAAAGGAAAAATATAAGGAGATGGTATATATGTGTTCGTAGTTATATATAGCGGAGGAAGCTTTTATGACTTGACGTCTTTGGCTTCTTTGTTATCCGCCATTTCGGCGCGACCCTCCTCTTCGCGAGGAAGGAGTTGGTAGCTGCCAGCAGCCTTCTTGGACTGTTGGTATCGGTCGCGGGCCCAGCCGTAGAGGGCACTTCCAGCAAGAATAAGAGCCATGCTGCCAGCGCGGTCGGCAGTAAGAAGTTCGCCGAGGAGAACAACAGCCAGAGAGCTTTGGGCGACACCTCGGGCGGCGGTGACAATCATGTGGGTGGTTGGGCTGGTAACCTCGATTTGCATGAATGTGGCGATGGTAAGGAGGAAAGCCGAAACACCGGTCAAACAGGCGGAACTGAGGAATTGGCGGGCGATGTCCATGGACTCGACGGTGAACAGGCTGCTCATAGTGGCCATCTCGCCCGACAGAGGGAACAGAGGGATGTAGAAGAGGACAGCCATGCAGTTAGACATCCAGACCATCTGCCACATACCCTCCTGGCTCTTACCGAGGAAGCGCTTAACAACAACGGATTCGACGGCGGTGGTGAAACTAGAACCAACACCGAGCAGAACACCCTTGCCTGAAGTGAGCATCTGGCTGTAGTCGGCCATCATACCAGTTCCGAATCCAGCCATGACCATGGCGCAGCCGACGAGGGAGATGGGAGGGTAGTAAGGACGAGGTCGGAGAACCAACAGCGACAGGAAGAGAGTGAACGGCAAAAGGAGACCACGGGCGATTTGGTAGACGGAGGCGTTAACTGAAGCAAGACAGTATGTCTTGGCCAAGATACCGATGAGACGAGCGACCGTGAGAGGTAGTAGTGCAATCCAAGCCTTGGGTATTTGTCAGTAAGAGCCCTTCAAATCGAAGGTATTATGAGATCACATACATTAAGAGGTCGGTACAGCTTAACCCATCCTGTGGCTACACCAATGATAGTGAGTAGCACGACCTGTATCGTTGTCTGCAGCGCAAGCAATGTGACGGGAGCCTCAACGCCGTTGAGCGCCGACTTGGAAAGAATAGTGCTCCAGATAGCGCATGATGAATGGAAGAGTACCACCAGGGCGACTCTCATTCGTGAAGGCGGGGGTCGGTTCTCGACCTGGGATTGTTCAGCGGCAGCCATTGTGACGAGGTATTATGTTATGTCGACAAGATATGTTGAGTAGGTAGAATATGAACTGATTGAATGGATTGGACACGAGAGACAAGAAAAAAAGAGTTGAAGAGTGTATAAACAAGAAACAACAAGTTCAAAAGTGGGTAAACGAATGTCTGAAGCTGCTTTAGGCGAAGCTTCCAAGGGTCTATTCGTGGTCTCTATACGGACGACGAAAGCATGCAAGAACAAGGACAAGAAAAGAAACTCTTTCAGAGAGGGGAGGTTAAACGGCGTGTGTTGGATGGGTGAGCCGGAGGTTTTGTTGATCGATCCCGCTGCACGCACAGTAGTCTATTTCCGAGCCAAGACGAGACAGGCCCCGAGATGCAGTGCAGATGCAATACAATGCAGAGAACACGGAGTGGTGGGAAAGGGAAGTGGGCAGCCAATTGTCCATGGGTGTAAAGTGAAAAGGGGGTTTACTATGGATCGGACGCGTTAGCATGGCAGGGAACATGAGGAGACTGGAGACCCGAAATCTGGCGCCACGCCTTTTAGCCTTAACCCTTCGCTGCTTCAATCTTGGCTTCGTCGGAGTCTATCCAGTAACAATCCTCAAGGGTCATGTCTTTCCCTGTCACTGAATCTCCATCCGGTCCCTGGGGCCCCCAGTTTCCCAGCTTTTTCTTGAATCACAACCGAAGTACCGCCATCGCCCAGTGAGGGGCCCTGGAAATTTGGCAATGATGAGCGTTGAGTCCAGTGCTGAGACTTGGTCACAATAGTAGGTATCGTTATGGCCGATATTTCGTGTAAGAATGCGGCTGTGACAAGGCAAAGTGGATGAGGTGAGAAGAGGCGTCTGGAGATGGCGATGGAATCTCTCTAGCGTAGCGCCTATTTGGCTGTTGAGGGGTGCATCTATCCATGTCGAGTCTGGGAAAGAGAATATGCAATGAACGGGGTTTAGCACAATAGTGACGTAGTACCTCCACCCTCCCCACGCTGAGAATACAGGCCTTCAAACTACATTACCGCTATGGACCGCTTCTAACTTGCCCTGTAGCGGGTAACTTCCCTGCAGCCAGAGGCCATTCGCTGGTAACCACCCCTTACTAAAACTCAAACAAATAAGCCAATTTTTAAGTCTATGTGCTTCTAGGGTGGTTTGTTTAATTGCCGCCGCAACCACCAGGACAGTGGTTCTTTTCGATTCAGTCAACTCGGCTCTTTTTATGGTTTCGCGAGTAATGTATAGAGCCTGAAACGAGTAGGTTGTCAGTTCACTGAGTTTCTGTACTGAAGCACGTACATAGCACATACAAAGCACCAACATGCAGATGAAGCCAAGAGGTTCTTCGCAAGCGAGCTCAAAGCCAAGGCCGGGAATCAAGGTTTTGATGCCGCCATGCATAAACCTTCTCACTCTTTCTGCCGTTGCGTCCAATTTCCATCTTCCTTCTCTTAATGGCAGAGATGGTCAGTCTATCCTCCGCGTGATAATACAGTAAAGTCGCCTTAGTGGCCAGGTCCCCGAGGCAGGATCACCACTGAGTGTTTCAGCTTTGAAGGGACGATCCAAGCAAGTAGGTGGGTAACAGATAAATTATCCTCTAAGGCTTAGGGCGTCAAAATGAAGTATCCTAAATGCTAGTCTAACAAGGAACAAAATGACCAGATCGTTTCGTCCTCTGGATTGTCGGTGGCCAACTCTTCTGATACCGGATAACCTCACGGGTAAGGTCTTGGTTTCCGGCACATGTTGCCTCCGTCCTTCCTTTTTCTCAAATTCTACGACATGCCAGTAAGCGGCGAAACAACAAGGCTAGCAATGGAAGCTGACTGTCTATCAATCAGGCAATCATCAGGGTTACGCTATTGTGTTGCGTCGCGTCGTGTTGCGTTGCATTATCATAATCCTGCAGCCCCGATTTAAAAGCAGCCCGTCTTGAACAAAAGACCAGGAAAAGTGGACAGCGCTTTGATGAAGATGGGCAATCGTCTCCGCCAAAGCTGATTATGTGAAACCTGAGTAAGGGCTTTAGAAATCCCAGGAGGGCAAATGCTTGGCAGTAAATGGTAGGTCTAAGGTACAGTACTTGTCTCAATCATGTTTGCGAATATTGGGTCCGGATGTGGCCGTCAAAGTAAAACTTGGGCTTTGGAGACCTCGAAAAAGTGACGTGATCATTGTTTTGTGTTATTTTTGTTCACTGTATTGTTTCGCCTGGTCTTGCATTGTATTTCTTTTGTACAGTTTCGTATCATTGATCCATCGTCCAATGGATGTGTATGTATGTATGAATGGTTGCTATGTTTCCTTTTTGCTCTCTCATCAAGCTTTTCCCCCCCCGGCAGGTAGACATGACGGTAATAAGAGACGAAAAATCTAAGATGCGGTGACGAAATTAACAATAGATGGTAGCGCCGTGCAAGGTATCCCCTGTCCCTTTCCCCGTTCAGTGCACCAGATACCCATGTAATGAGTCGAACCATGCAATGGCCATGTCCTATCATGACAAGAAAAGATGAGGCAACAAGTGGCCTCTAGATAACAGTCCATGCCCTCAACTTAGGTTGGGACGACCGTTTAATGCGAAACAAAACACCAATGGTAATAATAGTAAAAACACGCCAATGCCAGCTAGTAAAACATAAATTTGGTTTCAAAAACCAGCTCGTCATGATGAGCTGTCGGCCACAGCCTCAACTTTGGGAGTAGGCACGGGTGTTGCAGCAGAATCAACGGCTCTGTCCTCAACAGCCCTGAGACCGTCCTTGACCTCTTGCTCGAAGTACATGCGGGCTACGTCAAAGGCCGAGTCAATGCTCTTGGTGATCTTGGTGCATTCGCAGTCGCGCGTCCAAGTGTTGTGGAAGTTGAGGTTCTTGCCCAACTTACTATCCATCAACACGTGAGGCACGCCGATAACAGTAGAGAGAATGTGACCATGAAGACGATCAGTGATAACGAAATGGGCCGATCCGAGGAGTTCGAAGCCGGCAACCGACTTGGCCCAGGCACGCTGGTTCTTTCCCTCCTCGCGATCACCGTCGTCGTCGATTTCGGGGGTTGAGGTGAACTTCCAGTCCACCTTGTTGTATGTCACGTTGCCGATGCTGCCACCGAGGTCGATCTTGCCCTCGCCAAACTCGATGCTGCCAGAGTCACCTTCAGAAATCTCAGCGTCCTTTCGGGCCAGAATGAGAATGTCGTGACTAGATAGAGTTAGCTAATATCTAGAGGCTCGATAAAGGTAAACTTACGTCTTCTTGGTGTTGTGTCGGAAGTCGGAGCGGTTACCCCACATGAAAGCAATATCGGGGACAAGGTCGCTTTGGATGCCATCGGTCTCACCAAAGTTGTCCATGAGCCAGTCGTAGCTGGGCTTGTCACGAGCAGCCAATTGCAAGTCGTGGTGTTGGGTGAAAGCCTCGCGAGTCTGTTGGATCTTGTCGGGCTTGGTCATGAAGATACTCTGGGGGAAAGCTCGGATGGAAACGTTCTTGAAGTTCTTGATCATGTTCATTCGAGAAGGTTGGTCCTCCCAGTAGTAATCGTTGAAGTTACCACCACCAGCCATGATGATACCAGAGTGAGGGCGATGCTCCTCAAGCTTTCTGCGGAACTTTTCGATGTCACAATCCTTGTACATGAAGCTGTATTGCGTTAGTATCATTGATGTTGTTCAACGTGAGACAGACAGATCTTACCGGCAGGCTTCCATAGTCTCGATACCAAGGATGCTCAGCAGAATCTGCTGTGCAGACCAAATGGCAGCATCACCCTTGTTTTCCGTCTCGAGGTAACCCCAGATGTTGGCGTAGCGAATTCCCTTAAGTCTCTTCTGGTAGGCGTGGATGAGGCGCTGCTGAAGGTCGTTGACGAGGTTCTCGCAGCCGGGTGTAGGGGCTCTTGTCAAATCGTAGGAGACGTCGGTGTTAGGGTCCTTTGCATCCTCGGCGTCCTCTTCGCCGGCTCCGACGGCGCCAGCAGCGTCTGTAGGCTTTGAGGGTTCGTCAATAGTGGCATTCTCGCCTTTCGAAGGCCAATGCCAGTCTGTGCTTGGTAGATGGTCCTTGAAGCTTTCGGGACCTTGGTACGAGACCAATATAGCAAAGACGAAGAGCACAGCAACCACGGCTAGCGCGATGCGTGCGAGGCGGTTCATAGCTGGAAGCATGATGAACTCATAGAATGTAGTAGAGTTAAGGTTAAAGTTAGGTTAAGGAGCGTAACACCCGGATATCTCTATCACGGGATGGCAGGGAAGGAGCAGAAACAAGGGGAGATGGAGAGAGGGTAAAACAATGATGAAATGGAAAAGAAGAAAGAGAGAAGGTCAAGTTAAAGACAGCATCTCGAAACGTCCTTCGGCCTCAGATAAAAAAGAATGGACTGGATGTGACCCCCCATCACAATCCTAGTCAATCTCCTGGCTTAGTACATCTTCTTAGGTACGCTACAGCACAGTACAGTGACAGCACAGTACCTCTACTGCCGTCGTCCCCAAAGTCCTCCACTCGGGCGATTCGATGGATGCGTTCAAAGTACGCCACGCGCGCCCGCCGCACCCATGAAAGTGTCTTGGCAAGGATTGGATAGCGACACTCTGTGCCTGAGCCAGAGCTTGAACTGCCAATCGCTGTAGCCCCTTTCCATTCTATTTATGAACTTATCCACACCTTCCACCTTGGAATCTTCGGTGGACGAGCTTTGACGTATGTAGACACCCTTCGCCAACCCACTATCCCCGGTCACCCTCCGGTAGCGGGGATATGCACATAAACATCACATTCACTTAATGGCTCTTACGCGGCGCCAGGAAAACAGTGGGTAAGTCCCTTCCCTTACTGGGATATTTGCTTAGTCGAATCGAATATGGCTAAGTGAGCCAAGACTTGACAGAAGCCCCCTTTTTCCTCACTCTCCCATTGCATCGATTGATTGCCTTGGCTTGCACCGCACAGTACCGTTGCAGTTGTACACCCTTCTTTGTCCTTTTCTTTTTTATCCTCTACTTTATCCTATCCACTTGACTTGGCATATCCACGTTGGCCCTCTGGTAATTGACCGGATCGATTTAATCTGGTAACCGGGCTTTCATTTCTTGTCCCGCGCAATCGCTTATCATTGTATTCCCTTCTTGACATTCGTCACTTTCTTGTCACGACTTGAATAACGTTGAACGACTCGCTGCCGTTCGTCCACTCTTTACGACCTCTCCGTTTGCGACCGATTTCCACAACGTAGCCATGGCCGACCAGAACAAGAAGAATGACGACTTCGTGATGGCCAATATGTCCGCTGAAGGTGCCAACGAGAACAACATTGGCGAGGGTGAGAAGGAGAACGACTCCCTTGTTGGACGTGGCCCTGGCACCAGTGCCCTCCCCGCGCAGCCTGGAGGCTTCATGGCCAAGGTTGAGAACAGCGGTCCTTTCTCTATCCTCGCCTACTGTCTCTCCTCCATTTCCATGACTGTCGTCAACAAGTATGTTGTTTCTGGCACTTCATGGAACTTGACTTTCTTCTATCTTGCGGTCCAGGTAAGTTTTCATGGTGCCCCGCGTTTCAGGAATGCGGTCTAATTTCGTGTCCCAATTCTAGTCAATTGTCTGTATCGGCGCCATCACAGCATGCAAGCAGTTCGGTTTGATCAAGTCCCTCGCTCCTCTGGAGATGGATCGCATTAAGAAGTGTAGGTTCCAATTCCTGCCAATGATGAAGGGGCAATGGCTAATGCGATATCGTCAGGGTACCCCATTTCGCTCGTCCTTGTTGGTATGATTTACACAAGTACCAAGGCTCTGCAGTATCTCTCTGTGCCTGTCTACACCATCTTCAAGAACTTGACCATCATTGCCATTGCTTATGGCGAGGTCCTCTGGTTCGGTGGCTCCGTCACCCCTACTGCCCTTAGCTCTTTCGGTCTCATGGTCCTCAGCTCCGTCGTTGCTGCTTGGGCTGATATTCGTGCTGCTATCTCCGGTGACTACAGCGCCACCACTGGTGATGAGGACGCGCTTGCGACCTTGAATGCCGGTTACTTCTGGATGGCCATGAACGTCTTTTGCTCTGCCTCTTACGTTCTGGGTATGCGCAAGGTCATTCACAAGATGAACTTCAAGGACTGGGACAGTATGTATACATCTCATGGCAACTCCAGCTGGAGAAGCCTTCTCTCATGAGACATTCGCTAACTTTTAACAGCCATGTACTACAACAACCTTCTCACCATCCCTGTTCTTGTCTTCTGCTCGCTCGTCACTGAGGACTGGTCCAGCGCCAACTTGGCCAAGAACTTCCCCGAGGAGTCTCGTAACCGCATGATGATCGGTATCATCTACTCTGGTCTTGCCGCTATCTTCATCTCGTACTGTTCCGCTTGGTGCATCCGAGTCACCTCCTCCACCACCTACTCCATGGTCGGTGCTCTCAACAAGCTGCCTATCGCCGTCTCCGGTCTCATCTTCTTCGCCGCTCCCGTTACCGTCGGATCCGTCTCGGCTATCTTCATCGGTTTTGTTTCCGGTATTGTGTACGCCTGGGCCAAGGTCAAGGAGAATGAGGCCAAGAAGAATGCTCTTCCCACAGCTGAGAACTCAAAGTAAACTTGAGATTGGACGTAAAGGTCAATTGGAGTTTACTTCTTACACATGCCAAAAAGCTATTTAGCTATTCTGCCACAATCTTGGCCAATCTTTCATTCTGATCCTACGGGATCAGAAAACGACAATTATGTGCCTTTCCATGGCGCTTGAACGACAAACGTAATGTAGACATTTTTTGTATAACGTCGAGAGCAACAGCTCGCAATTTTGATGGGTTTTAAGGTGTCATTTAAAAGCGTTTATAGACCTGATTCAATACAAAGTCTCTTAATCTTGAGAACATCTTCATAACCTGTGATCTGGAACTGGCCTATCTTGACAAATGATAGGAATTGAGCAATAAGCGAAGCTCAAATCCATGACGTCTGCTACGATCGACCAAAGTATCAGCCCTGTCGTTTACAAGTGCCATTGGTTAACGTTTGACGGCGTGTTCTGGGCCTAGATCTCACATGGCATGGCATGTTGCACAAAAGAAAGCTGCACAAGTCCAACGTTACATCCCATGCATAGAGTTTTTTTGCCCACACTCGTGTACTCCGATCCCGTAAACAATCACAAGTCTCTGGTTGTCCACTCACCAGTAACAACCCATTACGAGGGTGAGAAGGCCTGTAACTCAAAATATGCACCGAACCCTTCATCTCGTCTTCCAGAACAATCGCACGTATCTCGTATACAAAGCCCTGCGGCTCAGCTTACATCCAGCTGAAAGCTTCTCACTCTCGGCCCCGTTTTAAGAATATCGATAGTCGTACAGCATTCTTGGATGCAAGCTGACATTCCACCTATGGAGGCGCATTTCTAAAGGCTTCACAAGTCACACCCCCTTTCCAGAACGCACAGCCAATATGGCGCCACCACTTGTGGAAAGAAAAAAGCAAAACTTCCGTTTTGAACCGGAAAGCGGAAATAGCAAGGAGGTTGCACCCGCTACCGATAGGTCGGTTTGGTGCGAGTTTTCGAGTCAGTCACTTAGCGGCTGGACCCTGAGATGGGAATTAGTCTTAGCTCTAGGTAAAGATGCAATTTCGATGTGTTCTTATCAAGTATAACTGGTATCCGCAGTTTCCTCACTTATCGCATAGCCTCGCGGTACACCGGTAGGCTAATGTAGGGGTTGGAATGGGACTTCAGTTGAGATGGTGTAGCAAGCTAGGGGAGCGCTATCCAGGATTTTGATCGGGCAAAGCAAGCCTCTCCTTATTTCTCATTTATCCCCGATATACAATGACGTCTTAACCTAGAGCCCCTGAGTAAGGAGCCCGGGAGGCGCTCTGGGGGGGAGTTCCAAAATGTCCCTTGCTGTTACAGACTTGGCATGAAGGCTATGAGATCTCGAGTTCACAAAAAGGGGAGACACTTAGTGAGGTTCACAGGTATCAACAGGATGTGTAAGATCCAATTCCAAAACGTTCTCATTTTATCTATCAAATCAATAACGTAGGTTTCATTATACGCCGTGCCATATGCCGTTCAATCAATAGCAGATTCCTCCTTGAAACCTGTCTAAACTTTTCCATCCTAGTTGTTTCTCCCAGAGAATAAACTCCCACGTGCAAGGATGCACTCTATACGCTGATCGTCCTGAAGACACTGAACTCCTCTCCTGTGGCGACCAAGCTGCCGGTGATCTGGGGGTGCCAGTGCACCTCCTTGGCGTCCTTGAGGTAGTGCACGAAGAGCAGCTGGGGCGGCACGTCCTTGACGCCGGCTGTGTCCTTGCTCTCCTCGTCGTCCAGCTCGACAGCCAGATCCCATAGGGTGACGGTGTTATCACCGGCGGCAACGGCGACGATGGAGTCGTCGGTGGGATGCCACTCGATGCTGGTGATTTGCTCCTTGTGGAAGTTGAAGCTGGCAATGGGCTGAGGGCTGTCTGAACTGGCCTTCCACTGTCGGAGATCCCAGACGGCCCAGGTACCGTTGTCGTCACCAGAGGCGAGGAGGTGGTTTTGCTGGCGCGACCAGGACATAACGTTGACATCGACGGGGGAGACCTGCATGGTGAGAGCAGGCTTACGGGACTTGGTTCGAACGTCCCAGACTCGGACAGTGCCGTCACTGGAAGCAGAGGCAAAGACGTTGGCCTCAGATGGTGACCATTGCAACTCCTCGACACTGCTGGTGTGGCCCTGAAGGGCTCGGTTGTCAGTGACCCAGCCACCTCCGTCGGTGCGTGTTGTCACGTAGATAAGGCCATCGTTGTCACCAGTGATGAGCTTGCCGTTGGGGTTGAGGGGAGACCAGTCCAGAGCATAACCCTCACTCTTGTGTGCGCGGATAGTAGAGACGGGCTTGTTCTGCTGGGCGGAGATGGTGGTACCAGGGTTGTCAAAAGAAGCAAGGTGAGGAGTAATGTCGTGGATGAAGACGTCGCTGGACTCGGTCATGGTAGCAGTGAGAGTTGTTCCGGGTCGTCCAGCCTCCTGGCTGGGCATCTGGTAGGCGCGGATACGGTTGGTAGTAGAGTTGAGAGGGATGGACTTGCTCTCCAGGATAGGATCAGCATCCTCATCATCGTCGTCCTCAGAGTCGGAACCCTCGTCGCCGCGGTCCATCTTGCTCAGACCACTGAACTTCATAACCATGATCTGGTTGTCGGAGGCCTTAGCATTCTCGGCCTGGGTACCAGAAACAGTGTACATAGTGGCAGGGTAGGCCTTTCGGTTGTCGCCAAGACTGTCGCGAACAATGTCGAAGGACAGGCATGGCCAGGGTGTGCTGAGGTTGTGCAGCATCTCGTATGTAGACAGATCGGGAGCGAGGGTCTGGCCGGGCTCGAGTTTGCTTCGTCCGACGATGAAGGTTCCTTGATCTTGATCAACCTCCATAGCGTCTGCAATTCCTCATTAGAGCATATTCTTGACTTCACAGGTAGTATATAACTCACCCTTCTCCTCGGCCTCGCGCTCAGCATCAGGTCTTCCATCAACGCCAGCCTCAAGAATCTCATCTTCACTCTCAAACTCGTCCTCAAACTCATCTTCGAACTCGCCCATGTCCTTGGTGTTCTCGTCGATGTCCATCTTCTCAGGGCGATCTCCGCCCTTGAGCGCATCGCCGTGATCGGCTTCGGCTGTTCGCTTCGACATGATTTCGGGTTGGTTGTTGAAGTATTACTTGTGGTGATCTACACACTTTGAAACCACGAAAAGACTGAATTTTTGCTATCGCCGTCTTTATTTGGTGCCCCTCCATGGCACCAGGAAAAAAATAAATTGGAGACTAAGGGACCCCGCCATGACGCGGGGCTGTAGCCGATGATTTACCGGCGCAGAGTTTAATGGTTGACATGCGATAAATTGAAATTGATTGGCATAACATTCGTAGCATGATGGTTGTTGTTTCATGAATATAATTCAAGCTCCGTTATTGATGCCAAATTGGTGTATTTGTTGCTTTGTTTCAATTCCCCCAAGGTCTAAGGTCTTGTGTGTCTAAGCCAGTCAGCCTTAATTTAATGTCTAGGTACTCCGTAGTTTCAACGTAATACCCTGTATCGGACTGCTGATAAATTTATGCGTCGCCCCATCTACCAATTCGGTCGTATTCGCAGATCCGGAACTATTGATTCCAAATGGTTTGACACGCATTGAATACCGTACATGCATCATCCCCTTGCCTCGGCTTTAACTCCATTTTGACTCAGGTCCATGGCACCTTGACACTGTTTTTGTAAGCATCTACACACCTACCTAGGTAGTAATTGAGATTCCATTCACTGTACTGTAACCGGCACTCGGGGAAACAACCCCACGCACGTCACCCACGCCCTCCGAAATTTCTCAATTCGACTGATTATGCCATACAGCCTGGCTCGTTCATCACCTACCGACTCCCGCTTTCGGGTACAGTACAGTAATCAATTAATCGCGACCTTGGCTGGAGCTTCTAGAAATTCTACCTAATCATCCATTGTCCACTCATATATAAACGTATCCACTCCCTCCACCGTAACAGTAGATCCAAACTCGCATTGTTTTCTACCCCTCCATCGAAATAGTTATATAAACTGAATCCCCCCACCAAAACCCCTCAACTTCTCTTCAACACCAAACAAAACTTCAACTTTACAAACCTTCACAATGGCCTCTCCCGCAGACTCCCCCGTTCACAACATCACCACCAAGGCTCAGTTCGACGAGCTCGTCAAGACCACCCCTTACGTCGCTCTCCAGGCCCACGCCTCGTGGTGCGGTCCCTGCAAGGCCATCTCCCCCATCTTCAACAAGCAGGCCAAGGAACACACCTCCGAGAAATTCGCTTTCGCCAAATTCGACACCGATGATGTCCCCGACCTTGCCTTTGAGCTCGGCATCCGCTCCATTCCCGCCTTCTTCTTCTTCGAGAACGGCGACAAGGACAGCGACTTGCTGGGTGCCGTTCCTCCCAAGCTGACCGCTGCCATCGGCGGCTACGCCGCGAAGGCCAAGGGCGGTGCTGAGGAGAAGCCTGCCGAGGAGAAGCCTGCTGAGGAGAACACTCTCAAGACCGACGAGAACTTCTAAATCAGAACTCCTACTCCAAAGAACAAAAACATTACAAGCAACGGCGTTAGAAAGCGCAGGTTCGCAAGGATACCCCTAGAAACGAGGCACGTCAGACGGGCAACAAACATCATCGCAATTACACAAATCATCATGACCTAGGATAATGGCTATGGGTATGCACGAGCATATGATTTGAGCAGGATGGCCTGCACCGGTTAGCTACAAATAGATCTCATTACTTCATTGCGCACGTCACTATGAAAAGGTGCTCTTCGTGATTTTGTCCTTCTGACCGGTGTTTTCGCATTGTGTAAAATGATTCCGACAAGTAAATGTTCACTGTGGCTTGCTGAACGCCGTGTAATGCGAGAAACCAACTCTCGCTTTGATATGATCTCGGATCTCATGCCTTCATCATACTCCTGTTCTCAAGAATCATCCCATCAACCACCTTTTTTCGCTCCTCCTGTCAGATTCCTGTTATTCATCTTCAAGATAAAGAAAAACCAAGTGTGTTATGGTACATGTTTCAAACACAAATACTCCATCAAACGCCTTTCCAAATGGTATACGGCCTAGGCCTGAAAAGAAAAAAAAAAAAAAACAGTCCAAAACACCAACTCCTTCGTATGCTGTTGAGATACATCAACTCCGAATCATCTTCTAATATTGTGACTAAACAACGGAGTTCGTCGATTCATCGCTGATACGCCCGACGCCAGAGTCCACTCGTTTCTTCGTCGGAGTGACCTGGTCATGCTTGTCGACTTCCTCCTCAAATCCAGTTTTGTCATCGCTTTGCACTGATAGCCTTGATGCCAGCCTGGGGCCGGCTGACTTGCGTCGATTAGCTATTTCTTCGCGAGTTGGCTTCGAGTCATTGACGCCCATGCTCATTCGTGGGGAAGATCGATCCCTGACGCTGAGAAACTCGCTGCCTGATCGAGTATGGCCTGGGTTTGGAGATCCGTTGGGGCTTGGCAACACAGAGGAGTGTCGGAGACTCTGACGGGAACTTCTCCATCGGCTTAGATTCCAAAAACTGCCTTCCCGATCATTCAGGCCATCGGAGTCTGATGCGCTGATGAGACTGAAGCTTGGCGTTGGCGGACTCGTGATACTGTTTTTTCTATCCCGGTCTTGCGAAGCCCTGATTGTGGTACGGTGCGACATGCCACTGCCAGCAGGACTTGTCGGGGTTGGACGAGTGATCGGACTCGATGCGTAAGGTTGTTTTCGAGATTCTGCTGCCAAATTCGCGGCTGAATTGACAGGTGATTGTGTAGGTTTATTGGGAGACATAGACCGTTCACTTCGTGCTGGGGTGTTTAGACTAGGTCGCTCACCATCGATATCTTGTCGCCAACTGTTAATTCTGTCGGAAGCATGCTGGAGTTGAATAGGGTTAGGACCTGGAATAGTGAGAGAGCCACGTCTTGATTGCACACGACTGCTCGCACTCGTTCTGGTCATAACACTTCCGCTTCTTCCGACACCAGACAAACGATTCGACAACCTAGAACCTGACTCCCACAGTCCCTGCTGCCTCTTCTTATGGGCGCAGTCCTGTCGGAATACCTTGATCTTGCCCGTTCTGTCAGTTGTAATAATGATGTTTCCGTCGATATGCCTGGATCGCTCGACATATGCAGGCGTTTCCTCTGGACGTTTGTTGCTGTGTAGCGAGTCGCCGTGTTCCTCCTCGGAATGGGCTGATTGACTTGCTGTGCTCTCCTCCAAACTTCGTAAAGTTACGGGTGGTGGGTTGCATAGGTCGTAAATAGGATCACCCGAAGCGCTTAGTAGCTGCCGACTCTTTGCAGGTGCCATCAAAGCCGTGGTCACGACTTCGGGGTGTGCGTCGAATGATTCATAGGGTTGTTTATCCTTTATCTCATCCTGGGAACCAAGTTTCCAGATGTAAGCTTTGCGATCCTCACTTCCACAGATGATGTAGTTGGCGTCGTCACTGAAGCGCGCATTGATTTGACTCGACTGGTTCTCCAGTCCCTTGTACTTGACCTGAATCACCTTGTCATTCAGATTGTAGATTCGAACTCGCGAATCGTTAGAGGTGACGAGAACCTTGACTTGGCCAGCGTCAGGTCCTTCGGGTATGGCCATGGTTCGGATGCCTGTAATCTTGCTTCCTTTGGCATTCTTACCCCTTGAGGATCGCACATGAATTTGGTACTTGAGCTTCAATCCCTCGGTTGTGTAGAAAGTGCACAAGCCACTGAGCACGCCACAGATGGCTATGGTACCATCGGGAGAGAACGCTACAGCAGTGATGAACTCGCCTACCGACGTCTGGAAAGCCACATTCTTATCTGGGATACTCCATAATCGTAGTTGCGCATCCAGCGATCCTGCCAGAAAGAATCGATCATCTGTAGGGTGAAAAGCGATCGAAGTAACCAGGTCCTTGTGGACAAAGGTGCATAAGCAGTCATTTCTGCTCATATGCCACAATTTGACTGTTTTATCCATCGAAGACGAAAGTAGGAAGTTATTCTTGCTCCAGCTCAAGGCGAGCACCTCGCCCGTATGTTCTTTGAACTCCCGTACAGGTTTGGTACGGAAGACTGGAGCACTGAGCTTCTCGCCACCAGCACCGTTTTGTGCTTCTTCTTCCTCATGTGCCTTGCGTTCCTCGGGGGTTGAAATAACGGCAAAAACTCGCACGATCTGGTCCTTCCCAGCAACGGCCAAATATCGTCCATCCAAGCTGAACTCTGCCGCCCAAATTGCATCACCACCTCTGAGTATCTTGCTTCCAACTGCTGTCGCTACCGCTCGGCCGTGCGTGTTTTGGTGCTTGTGTTCGGAGGCTGTAAGTTCTTGCGCGAGAAACAAATGGTTGTACTCTCTTTCTTTCTTGTTGTGCGCCTTGACTCGAATGTATCGTGGAGGTTCCTTGTGTAGTGGGATGTATCCGCCCCCTGCACCGACGACAGATGTGAGAGCCCGGGCATAAGTTCCATCGGTTCGTAAGTCACCCAACTCGGAGTCGGAGTCTTGCAAGTCGTCATCTTTCCTCCAACTTCCACGCATTCCCAGTCGGCTAAGGAAGGATACACCTTTCCTTCGATCCTTGCTGGAATCTTGAGGAGTGCCGGGGAGATTGCTGAGTTCAGAGCTTTGCCTCTGATTGTTGTCACTTTCAGATCGGCCTTGACTTCTTAGTCTTTGCGCAATAGTAGGCTCTCCAGTGTTGCTGTTAGTTCGCAGGTATATTTGCTGGCCATCGTTGTTAGTCGACCTAG
Organism: Fusarium incarnatum; assembly: GCA_004367075.1. Lineage (NCBI taxonomy): Eukaryota > Fungi > Ascomycota > Sordariomycetes > Hypocreales > Nectriaceae > Fusarium > Fusarium incarnatum. Next base: position 114,112 of record QGDZ01000116.1, on the reverse strand, counting down.
CCCACACCCCAACTACATATTCAATGATCGCAAATACTAACCGTGCTCAAAGGGTCAAGCCCAGCATTAGGAGGAGGGCTTGGTTGAATCGGTTTAAACGATGGTCTCTTGTCTTTTATTTCTTTTGCATTCTGGGAACCGGACAGAGATGGTTGTGTAGTCGAGAGCCTGCTCGATGGGAGGTCCAGTGAAGTACCAGCACCTTTGACTAATCGTAAGCTTACAGAGTAATATAGTAGCATGTATAGGCAGCTTGATATTGGCCAGTAGACTAGAACCTGAGGTGCGTATGAAGCTCCTGTTGCAATAAGTCCCTGCATAAGCCGGACTAGAGCAGACATGCGCCTCGGTATTCTTATAGTAGGGTAATGTGACTTGGCCATAGGACTAGATGGAGGGGCATGGGTAAGAAGAGATATATATAAAAGACGTACCTTGTGAATCGGAACGAGCAGCGAGGCTCTGGCGGCGCACTTGAGGCTCAGATTCGGGAAGTGTGGAAAGGGCTGAAGAGTCGCGTCGTCTAGACAGACCACCCTCACCCCGGACAGTAGAAAATGACTTGAAGGCCGACATCTTCCATACTGCGTGGGCAACCAGTCCCTAGAGATTTTTTTCGCTCTTTTTGCAAAAGGTAGACCGGATTGCGCGGGCGGTCGGCCACGCGCAAGTTGTGGGAGGAGTCCAGTCCGTCCCCGACTCCGAGCAAAATGCAAGTGGTCTTGGCTGACTGACGGACTTGCAAGATGGAGACTCGTGGGGGTGTGAACGAGGTGGGCGTGGCGGAGACCGGGGTTCACGAGCTCCCAGATCGAATCCGAAAGGTCCGAGAGCGAGGTACGAGAGGAGGGAACGAGTGATGAGGCTTGCTTCAAGGCAGATCTCGTTCTTGTACTTTAAAAGAGGTACTGAAAAGTACAGTAAAGATACCAGAGTTGACTTGGTGTGCTGTTAATGAGGCCCTTGGTGGATATTTGTCTCCTGTCTCCTATTCGTATGAGAAGGACAGGACTAATATGCAAATGATGTTAGTTTGTATCCAGCTGAGTGAGGGTCCAATTCCAGGCGTGTCAGACAAGTAAAGTAGTGGTGGATTATGACAGGACAGTGGTTCAAGGGAGATAACGACAAAAGAGATGCAATGCTTCGAGAAGGAATGTGAGATTGAGGATGCTGTGTGTCCTTTTGTCACTTTTGGATGTCGAAGATAAAATAACTCAATAATTTCAAGAAAAGAGCCAGGTGCAGAGTGTAGCAGGGCAACCAGAAATTATTCTTTGCATTGGCTTTCTTGAAACCAGCTTAAGCGAAAACGAAGGCACTGGCGGGGTTGGTGGGATGGTGGATGCGACTGGCGCTGTAGTGCGCTGGGCGACAGCCCCCGGGGCGCTGCACAGCAACCGGAGTCCCCTAAGGACGGATGGAACTTACAGCGTAGGTAGTGGGCCGACAGGAGCTGTAGGCTTGACCAGGACGGTAATAGTGTTGGATATTTCTCTTTGTGGCGCGTGATACAAGAATAGGTAGGTAAGGGGGAAAGGAGTAGAAAGGGGCATCCAAAGAAAGAGGCTACGAATGAGAAAGGGGAAAGAGCCTTATGCTAGAGCTGAGAATAGGATGGCAAAAAAAGATGAGAATCCTGTGGATGGATGAGCAGCTGATGCGTTGTATGAGAGAAAGGATCCAATGGAGAGATGGATGTCAGCAGCTACCTCACCCAAGCTCGGGCATAGAAGAAACAGGTAAGCACCGAATTTGGTCTGGACTGCGCCGTTACTGTCAATGTAAATCGGGAGAATTGAGCGAGCGAAACAAGAACAATACCTACCACTGAGAGAAGAGAGACCACTTTGTCTTGTACTGTAATTGTATCACACCTTTCCCGGCTGTCGGCTTTGTTTGTCTGGTCTGGGGTTATGGCAAGGGCATTGGATGGGGACCCAAATGAGGTAAGACAAGACTCAAGCGCGAAGATCTGGGAAGTGACTGCATCAAATCAGGATCCTCTCTAGACTGTTCATAGGGCAGAGGGCCGATTTGGCAGGTGGTGGCTTTCACCAGGACAACTCTCTAGCGTAACTCTGGACACTGGGCTGTGTTGTGTCAAGCAGCGACTGCATTATTGCATTGATGGCAGTGTTTCTACGTAACAAAGTGGTAATGGCAATCAATCGGAGACTACAGTGCTAAGGCTGAATGATCGACGGGCATGGCCTCTGCCACAGTTGACTCTCCCGTCGAATGCGAATCCGCGACTTGGTGCTGTACTGGAGTGGCTCACCGCACAAACCCGGGCATCTTGGCATGAACACGGGGTACAGTACAGTATGGAGTACATGAGATGCAAGGCGTAGTAGAGACCTGCGAATAAGACGATGATATCCAGACCGCAAGAGCTGGGAGATAACAAGTACAGTAAATAATTGTGGCGTGTTTCAGAAGCTTATCATGACAATGTCTCAGATTTAAACGAATTGGTGATATTTTGGAATGCTATTCTCATCATGAGATCCAATTAATGGCAAAAGCAAGTCATGGGGAACTGTCTTGAGGTGCATCCGCGTATTCGGAACAGAGAATACTACGATGCACTTAGACTTACACTTACACCAACACGTGTTTCGGGCGGGTAAATGGGCATTCTTACTTTTGGCATATTGAACTAAATTTCGGTCGAGACTTAATTCACTAATTTCACTTGTCATCTTTTAACGTCCTGTCATGGTCGGCCTCAATCAATCGAGAGGAAAACTCACTATACTGTACTGTACTGTACTGTAAAAGCACCTGCGTCATCATGCCATATTTCGCTTGTCATCTACCTAATAAAAATCAAGAACAGCATTTGATAGAAAACGCATCCTTGACACCTCCTGATCTGACGTCGTACATCTCGATAGTGCAAGGCACCCGAATTCTCGTACGGCTTCGAGAGAAAACAAAAGACAGCGAGACCCTGGTCAGTATCGGAAAGTCAACTACGTATGCCGAGCATATGAAATGTACCAGTGAGTCTCTCGCGCATTTGTCTCACTTTAGACGCATGCAGGTAATTGTTCCATAATTCCCTCGTTCAAGGTAAGGATTTTGCTATGGAACCCGATGTTACATGGACAGTACGTGTGCGTACAATTACATTTCGCCAAGAAGATGATGTACCTGCTGTACGTACGTCCGTGGATCATCTGGTGCCGGTCTTCCAGAGGTGAAAAGTGAGGGGATTGCCAAGACCGCTGTACCTAGGCCCCCTAGACGAATGGTGTCGAGTCAAGAAATCATTCCATCTTGTGTCCATATAATTAAAAACTAAACTCCGCTAAAGTTCACGTGTAAGTTAAAGAGACACGGACGGAGTTGGGTTACATTGAACCTCCGCCGTCCGCGGATTTTACTGTCCTGCGGTCTTTTTTTTATAGTTCAGTTCAATCAATAATTGTCTGACTGATTACTCCACATTCTGCACTTCCAGACAAAGTTCTCGAACATCCATGGATTTAATGCATCGAACATCTGTGGAGCATCGTCTAAACTCAAACCAATCCCGTGCCTCTTATTCAAACGGACTGCTCCCAAAACCCCGTCGGGTCGGTCATACTCAACCACCGACCCCGAACAAACGACATCATCGTTGATTTATCCTTGTAGACTGACTCAAAGACAACGACAACGACAAGAATCTAGTCACGATATTCAGAGCAACTACCGGCCCATCAGACAACTACCGCCAAGGTACATACCCAGTACACTACCGAGACACACCTGCTATTTGCGATTTCACTGTCAAACCTACCGTTGAGCCTCAAGCTCTGCCCGTCTTGGCTTTTTTTTTATTCAAAGTGGTCAGCCAAAGTCAGCACCAGTCCAGTCCAGCCTTACTGGTCTTAGCTCTTAGCCGCACAACATCGTCTTAGGCCGACTTTGGATTTGGGTTTTGGGTACCTATCAGTGTATCACTGTCATAATCATCATCAACTCAACTACCATCTTTTGTCATCATCGAGTGAGACAGCCTCAGGAGCAGACAGAACGGGCCAACTCTTGTTCATCGCAGTCTTAGACTCACCGAGGTCCGAGGCTTGAGATCCATTTTCACATTTCAGCTTCCAAGCCACAGAAGCACAAGCAAACATGAAGTTAGTCTCGCGCAAGGTCCCAAAGACCCTCGAAGATGAGACCGTCTCTCTTCTTCCCGAGGATCCCGAAGATATGGTAAGCAAAACCGTCCCCCTTGTTCCTTGTGACTCTCAAACTTTGGCTTCTAGCGAAGCTGAACCTTAGACCCTGTTCCTCTCTCTATCGTTACCCCTCCCCCACCATCGTTGTCACACCCTCGTCTCATCCCATCCCATCTCAACTTACAGGATGCTGCATCTCCAGCACTCACCTTATCCCACATGTCTTTCTTCCCTTGAGCCGTTATCTGTCCCGGATCTCACCGGTCTTCACCGCTTGTGACTTTGAGACAAGACGCTAACATTGTTGATAGTGGCATGCATACAACCTCATCCTACCAAGCGATATCATCCATGCTCATGCCATCCGTAAAGTGACCACAACTTCAAACACGGGAAGTACGGCCTCTGAGCGTGTTCACACGGAATTGGCTATCAAGGTCAAATCCACCTTCTTCGACCCCATTATCTCATCACTCCGCGTTTCTGGCACTGTCGTTGCGGAGAATCCCTATGTTACCCTAGGCTCTCATCATACACTTGACCTCGAGGTCAACCGTCCATTTACCATTATCAAGCCAGAAGGATGGGACTCTGTCTCAAGAGCTGCTCTCCAGGAGACTCTGTCCGATGACAAGGGTGGTGCCATGGCAGCTGTGGTTATGCAAGAAGGTCTTGCAAACATCTGTCTAATCACACCTTTCCGAACCGTCCTCAAGGTTCGGGTTGAGAGTGTGATCCCCAAGAAGCGCGATCTTGCATCAGATCAAGATGCAGGCATGCGCCGCTTCTACGAAAAGACGTTATCAACTCTTCTCCGAACCATGGACTTTACAGAACCACGACCGCTGCTGATCGCCAGTCCGGGCTTTGTCGCCGGGGACTTCAAGCAGTATATCACCAACAAGGGGCGCGATAAGGCAGACAAGCTACTTACAGCTTTGGCAAAGCAGGCCACAGTGATCCACTCCAACTCTGGTCATGTTCACAGTTTGAACGAAGTCCTTAAGAGCCCAGAAGTCCTCTCCAAGATGAAGGATGTGAAGTTCGCTCGTGAGACACAATACGTCGATCAGCTATTCGATAGGCTCAAGCTGGATGACGGACGTGCGTGGTACGGTACCTCTGTCGTCGAGAAGGCCGTCAAGGAAGGTGCCGTAGGTCCAGGCGGCGGTGTCTTACTGATCAACAACTCATTATTCCGAAGTGAGGATCTTGCCCTTCGAAAGAAGTATGTCGCTTTGGTGGAAAAGGTACAGAACGATGGCGGCGAGGCGAGGGTTTTGAGCAGTGATCATGAGAGTGGTCAACGCTTGAGCATGCTAGGTGATATCGCCGCCATCCTCAACTATCCCATGCTAGGCCTCGACGAGGACGAAGAAGACAGCGAGGAAGGGGAGGAGGAGAAAGAACTTCAACTTCCCAGCATGGCGGATAATGTCATCTAAGGGAATGATGATACAAAAAGTTATATAGAAATGAGATATGATTTGATGAAATATCATGTCTGTTCAGGTGACGTTACCCTATACATTCGGAGTCGGATAACGTTCCATATCTTAGATACCTTTCGATACCATAGACTTGTTATCATATGTCCTGCATTTTCATCATTTGTCTTTGTCCCAAGTACTTCAAATTGTTTATGAACATTTATTACGGTTATATCGGCAGAGTTGTTGAAGGACAATTCGTCGGTGCCGAGTCGCCCATACAGCCCCCACATTTTCGCATCTAAACCCGAAGTCCGAATCAATCAATGAAGCCAATACAAGATCGTCGCAATAAACTCACAATATAGATATAGTTTATCAATCTGTTTCAGTTACCGGGATACGGAATTCGCGTCTACTTTCGGAACTCCGAGCATGTTGGACCAGAGATCGTAAATAAAACGTGGTTGACGTCCTGAGCCAACAACTGCCGTCTAAGTGAATCATCATTGCAGCATCTGCCCCTCACTGCTTTCAACATCATCAACATCATACAGAAACCGCATATGTCTTTCAGAATGGCTTCCAAACTCGCTCTCAGCTCTACGAAGAAGCTCAATTCCGGCTATGAGATCCCTCTTCTTGGCTATGGAGTAAGTTGTCCACTCAATCCTTCATTCTAGGCTCCCGTTCTAATTGTGGTGCCTAGGTCTACCAGATGTAAGTCTGCGTAATGCCTCGGAAACGCGATACACTGACCACGTAATTCAGCCAGAAGGATCAAGCAACCGAAGTTTGCAAGAAAGCCCTTGAGATAGGATACCGTCATGTAAGCAGCCCAAGCTCAATGTGGTTCACCGCTGATACTCCTAGATCGACTCTGCGTCAGGATATCACAACCAGGGCCCAAGCGCAGCGAGTATCCAGGCATCTGGCCTTCCTCGCGAAGAAGTCTTCTTCACGACCAAGATCTTCACCAGACAATTCCCTCTCAACTATGAAAATGCCCACAAGCAGGTAGACATCGCTCTTGACGAGACCAAGCTCGATTATCTTGATCTTGTTCTCATTCACGCCCCATACGGTGGATCCGATGCCCGCAAGGGTGCCTGGAAAGCCCTCGTCGAGTGCGTTGAAGCCGGAAAGGTGCGCTCACTGGGAGTTTCCAACTACGGTGTTCATCATCTAGACGAATTGGAGGCATACATCAAGGAGCTTGAGAAGGAGCGCGGAGGAGCGGGCAAGGGAGGAGTCATCTCCGTCGGTCAGTGGGAAGTGCATCCTTGGATGACCCGACCCGACATCGTCAAGTGGTGTCAAGAACGTAACATTGCAGTCGAAGCTTACTGCCCCATTGTGCGTGGTCAGCGATTTGACGATCCTAAAGTCAAAGCCCTTGCAGACAAGTATGGCAAGACACCTGCCCAAATTCTGCTTCGATGGAACTTGCAGAGAGGCTGTGTACCTCTTGTGAAGAGCGTTACACCTTCCAGAATCTTGGAGAATACTCAACTGTATGATTTTGAGCTTACGGAGGAGGAAGTGAAGGAATTGGCCACCGATGAGTACAGCCCTTGTGCTTGGGACCCGACCGTTGAGCCTCTTGAGAAGTAAACATCAATTAGTACAGCATAAACGACACCTTAAATCAGATAGAGTTCTCAACCAATTGCTATGTCGAAATCTTAACTAAATCTTAAAATAGATTTGGAGCTATATAAGAAGAAGTGTCTGTCCCGATGTTATTGTTGACGGACCCACGTGATCACGTTTCCACTTCGCGACAGTCCCTAATCCCCGCGCGTTCCCTTCACGATGGAGCCTCAACCACCATCACCAATCCCTCAGCCCATCGCGCAAACTGGGCCAGATGACGTTCCCAACACCGAAATGGCCCAAAGAACCTTTACGCTCATCCCAAAATTCCCGGGCCGGGATGAGTCACCAGACAAGCCGCCTCCACGGCCTATGACGTCGAAACAGGTCCGGAACGCATACAAAGCCGCAAACAAAGGGCCGAAACTCACGAGAGCGGAACAATGGAAATTGGAAAAAGCAGAACAGGAACGGATAAAGAAAGAGTTTGAGCGTGAAAAGGCAGCGGCTAAGGCCAAAGTTGCGCGGGATAAGAAGAAGGAGAAGGAATTGGCGGAGAAGAAAGAGAAGCAAAAGAAGAGATTGCCACTTGTCAACGTTCGCCCGAGTCAAGAGACAATTTCTTGGTTCGTGAGAGGGAATGGGTCTGCAAAAAAGAGGGATGCGCAAGGAGAAGAAGTCGAGAAGACCGATGCGACGACCAACGAGGATAACGACAGAATAGACGAAACCACAAGTGCAAACGATCATGAAATGGAACAACCTGCTACGAAGCTACAGAAATTAGATGTTATACAAGAAGATGAGGGCGAGGAAGAATTTGACTTCGGAGATGCTGGGATGGAAACGAGGCCCCAAATTCAACCACCGACTTCCCCAGAATCACCGGGAATTGAGACGGCACCACAAGAAGGACCAAAAGAAGGCAATTTGGCAGGGGTTACGGAGGAAGTCACAGCAGTTGTTGAGGCTCAACTACCGCCACCAAGACACTTGATACCAGGAATCGAACTGGAAGGGATGGAGGACGAATTGGACGAGGATTTCGAAGAGGACCTTGCGCTCGGTATATTGGAAGACATCGAGGCAGCTATGGAAACGCCAAGACCCAATACAAGCCATGCTCCTGAGACAGCCCCCGACCTCTCATCCAAATCAAACTCTGCAGTACCAGCACCGCCAGTTGATAATATCAAAACGCCAGCGCCAAACCGGTACGCAGAGGATCTAGGCCTACATCGCCCGGCTTCACCAATGTTTGTCAAGCCACCTCTTCCAAAGGATTATCCACGACACGAAGAAGCACGATATTCTTCCCCACCGCATCAGGAACCACCCATGAGTACGCAGACCATCCTGTACAACTTGGACGACTTCTTCCCTTCTTCCTCCCAGCAAGCACGCGAGCTTGAGGAAGATCTAGATGATGATGACTTGATGTCGTCTGCAGCCTTGAACCTTGCACCGATTGCAGAAGATGAGGAGGAAGAATTTGAGGATGCGGGACTTGAAAAGTCTCCTGAACAACTACGGCTACCAGTACTCGATCCTGCCCCTGATACACCTCCACCGCCACCTAGACGCTTCTTTACTTCGTCTGGCTCGCATGAACGAATGTGTCTAGCCCTTCAGAGAAGTCGGCGCACAGCAGCGCTAGAACAGATTCAACAACGTGAAAGATCGAGAATACAAGCTGGTATGGTTCAGCGTGCTCAAAGCGAGAGTCGCAAAGTCGTTAAACCGCCTGAAGCTACCAAAACACCCCCGGTGATTTCCAAACCTCCCCCACAATCTGGACTACACAGTCGACCTCCACAGCCTCCAATTCAGAAATCACATTTGTTACACGAGAAACCTCACATTAACACACCCCATCCACCAAAGCGTATAGAAACATCAAAACAACCTCAGCAGCCACCTGCTGAAACAACACTTACATCACACAACAACATGCACGCCCCAAAGCATGCAGAACCACCAAAACAAACAGCACCAGCACCTCCACCACAGGAAAACAAGGAGAACGAGAAGCCACCACCACTGGAGTCTTTTGCGCTTAGTGCTTCGCAAGAGTCATACGGCGGGGATTGGGTAGACGATATTGCACTAGAACTCATGATTTGACGATAAGAACGGTTTGGATGATTACTACTTATGGAGAAAAATAACGGGAATGGGAAATAGCATGCATGATACAGAATAATGGTGGTGGTGGTGTAAGATGCTCCATGAGATTTTGGCGTTTAGGAAACTTACCGGAGGCAAACACTGGATTGTTGGTATATCACCCCCTATTCGGGTGTGGGTGGCAGAACATGTTTTTGATACATCACATAGCGACGGCGTTTAGAATACAACTTCATTATCAAACATATCATACCTTAGTCCGGGAAAATCAGAATTTCTATTCGTGACTAATTCGCTGTCTATTTAACGGTCAAGCACGAAATTTCATCACCACTACCGGTTTAAAAAGCGACGTCCCAGTAGCCCCAAGTTCGCCACAGCTAGACCCCCAAAAAGAATATGCCTTGTGGTATACAGTCCTAAACGCCGATGCTATGCTCGCAGAATTCCTTTTCATTATTCATGGATTCGTAGCCCCAAGTCTCCAACGCACAAGCAAGGTATTGATCCGCCAGTTGGTTTAGAGGAAAATTCCGACCCACTCCGTTTTAGCAGATACTTTGGAGTCACAATCGTCAACAGCGCAACGGAGGTCGTTGGCTGCAGCATGCGGCGGTCTCCCGTCTGGAGATCGGAAGCCTACACCGTCACGGTTCGTTTTGGTGGGCTTTCTATTTTCAAAGCAATCGGCACAGTAGACCTGTACCTCGTTAGTTTCCCTCAAGGATATAGATAGGTCTGATAACTTACATGTCCGCACTTCTTTAAAGCCCAGAAGTGATGCTCTCCAGGTGCTCGTTTGCGCTTCCCTTTCGTAGTACCAACCGCGCTCTGCGTCACAGTCCCCGTGGGGTCGTAGGCAAGTTCCTCGTTACAAGCCGGGCAAATAACCACGCTTTCAGACTCCTTCTCAGGTTCAGTGCAGGTGTTGCGGGTGAAGCCTTCCCGGGCTGGCGGAGGCGTATCCATGCGTGGCTTGGGGCTGGGTGGGCGAGCGAAAGCGTTGCGTGAAATGTCAAGGTTAGGTGGGTTGAATCCAGCACCCACACCCAGGATGCCAGCCAGTCTCCTCAACGGGCCAAATGTAAAATTTTGAATCGGTTGTTGGGCTAGGAACTCCAACTCAATAAGCTCGTCGGACCTGGCAAACATACGCGCATGAGGATGATGTCGTGAAGGCCGCTCTTCTTCGGGAGAGTCCAAAGTAAGATCAATGACGTTTGCCGACCGGCCGACAAATGTCCCGTCCGTTCGCGCCAACTGAGGCGGCGATATACGTTGCGAGTTCGTTCTTCGGGGGTTTCTCGTATTCTGTGACGTTTGTACCGATGGGGCTCTCGCTCGTGATTGTACTGGCGAATCCGGCTCCTCTGTAAGATCGATGATGGGTGCTGGCTGGGGCAGTTCCGGTGCCAGTATATTGCGTAAGTGATGATCGGGATGTGGTTGGGGCGCTCTGCTTCGTCGAGATCTTATCGGGCGTCCCGCATTAGGGCGAGCGGTTTGGCGAGATCGAGGACGGGGAGGAGGAAACGCTGGAGGTGCCGAAGGACTCGGGAGGAACAAAGACGGCTCGGCAGCATTTTGAGGTCTGATTGGGGTGATGTCTAATTCTATCAACTCGTCATCCCCGAGTTCGAACAAGTCGTCGCTGCTGGCAGCCATGGTGGTGGAAATGGAGGGTTTCGTATCGGAAATATCGAGGTATGAGCGGCGGTATTTGTTAAAAGCAATGAAAGGCCCGCTATATGCCGTTCACGGGGCATCCACGAGGCAGCGAGTGCAGAGCACGGTGTATCGTAAGTGAAGAGCGGCGCGCGAAATGCGAAATCAAGGAGTGGTGGCGATGAGCTCGAGGGTTGAGTTATCCAGGTGCCCTTTTCCAGCAGACGCAGAATATATCATTTGTGATATATACTTTTGTGTATAGTAATCATCTGTACCGCGTCGCGAGAGGCGTTAAAGTGGTCGGGGTGCTGTGTTGGTAAGCATTAAAAGTTAGGTCCCTGTTGCTGGGCTGGGTGGTAAAAAGGAAGTTGAAATTGAATGCCTCCCGTTCAATATGGAATTGATTCGACGCTGCACCTACCCATGTGACGACTGGACTTAGCGCGCAACGACCCTGCACTGGCGGCGATTACCCCACTAAGACCGCTAATGGAGGCTTCTGTACAGGGGGGCAATGACGCCTAGGCTCCACTTTGGGCCATTCATGTTTTGACGGGACGGGAGCCTCTGACGGCAAACTGCATTCGTTTGTTGACTTCCAGTACGAGTCCGAGATTAAACAGTGAATCATGGTATCCAAATAAACAAACCCTTAATTATCAATTTTCAAACACCTTCTGTGCTTTGCTTTGACCCAGTTCGCAGGCCTTTATAAATACAGGAATACCAGGGAATCATCCAGCCATCTCCTTCCAATACGTAGTTTCATCTAAATCCACCAATGTCTATTCCTTTGAACCAAGTATGCTGACCACGCCCTCACCGTTAATTGTCACGAGCTGCTTAGCAGACTCTCCCCATCGAACCGAGACCGAAGGCGTGGAGCTCTTCAAGGGCTCGCTCCACTTCTTGGTGGACTTCGTGAATTGTTGCACTGTCACACCAGCTGCACCACCAGTGGCGAGGAACTGGCCACTGTAATCCCAAGCCAGAGATTGCACGGGTCCACCAGTCTCGAGAACCTTGGCGACAGCAGCATCTCCCTCCTTTCGTAGATCGAAGATGGTAACCATGGTCTGTCCCTTGGCAGTGGCAGCGAACCAGTAGCCATTCTCGGAGAAGCTGAGAGCCTGAATAGGGGCACCGAGGTTAAAGGAAGCAGCTTGCTCAAGGGTGTTGGTCATGAAAAGCTTGATTTCGCCAGAGGTGGTACCGGCGGCGAAGAGGTGACCGTCAGGGTGGAAAGCGCAAGAGGTGAGAGCTGCGACGATGTTAGCAAACCATGGATCCAACATGAGCTAGAAAGAACTTACCAGCATCGGTGTAAGCACGAGCAGCAGACTTCTGTCCAACCAAGTCGTAGAAGACAATGCTCTTATCGGTACCGACAGAGGCCAGGATCTCGCCGCTGGGGTGCAGGCTCAGTGCTGTAGCAGCACCAGCATGCTCGCTCAAGGAAGCAACCTGGTTACCCTCCTCGAAGATCTTAACGCTTCCCTGTCCAGTCGCAAAGACAACGCGGTTCTCAGCCCAGGCAGCATCTGTAACAGGCTCCTCCACGGAGATAGAAACATCGACCTTATCCTCGGTAGTGGAGTAGATAACAGCTTGACCCTTGAGACCTCCGATAACTGCATTGGCGCCTCCAACGCTAAGAGCGGTGGCATCAGGAACGGGTAGGGAGTGCGTAGTCGCGCTTTCGAAAGCAGATATCTCTTCACCGGTGGCCCAGCCCTCGGGGACAGGACGCTTCTTGCGACCCTTTGATAGTCTAAATCCAGAGTTAGTTGACCGCCATGGTTTTGTAGTCGTAGATTGATCACATACGTCTGATGAGTCTCGTCCACCTTCTCAGTAAGCTCCTGTGGCAGCTTCTCCACGCTATCAACTTGCATTTGATCGCCATCAGCAGCACCTCCAGTAACAGTGACCTTGCTCAAAGCATCTCTAGCCTCGTCTCGCTCCCTCGTGAGTCGTGCAATAACTCGGACAGCAGCATCGTGCTGGTATAGCGATGTGGCAAGTTCTTCCCTGGTGCGTGCGAGCTGCTCCTTGAGGTTATATGTCTCGAGGGCCAGCGCGTCCCATTCGTTCTGAAAGGTCGCGAGGAGGGCTGGGATAGATGTGAGGGTAGGAGGACGCGGTCGGACAATACGCGACGAGTGGATAGGGAGGAGATCATCTGTGGTCAGAGCCTCGCCGGAATCAGGCTCGGTGGCATGTTCGTTGATGTATTGTTCGATAAGGCGCTTCTCGTAGACAACACCTGAGACGAGTTAGTTGCGCGTTGATGTTATTGATGATACAACATACCGGACTTCTTAGACACGACGGGCTCTTGAGGAGCCTCTCCAGAAACTGTCAAGAGATTAGCGCACTGTTATTGAGAGATAGCGAGCTTGAGCAACTTACTTCCACAAAGCATGGCGACTGCGATTTTGAGCTCGTGGAGCTTTCAATTGCTTGTCGTCAGGTAAAGCGCAATTCGTCGTCTCGAAGCTCTGTTGCGACGACAATCGCCTAGTCGAGATTTTGCCGGTGCACTGACCAGAGCTTTGAATCACGGGGTGATAAGATATGACGGAGCCTTATCTTATCAGCCATCATCTTCATGCATGTCTTGACGCGGGGAGCACCGGTAATAGCAGTTTCGCACGTCTCCGTTGTCCGATAATAGATAGATGCAGTGTCGATAGTGATCTCCCGGTCCTTCTTGATCTGGTTTATATGCTTACAAGTGAACACCAAGTACTTCGTGATAATTGGCTACCGAACCTCCTACTTCAACACCCATCATGGCTCTCCCAACACCAAAAGAGCTTCGTACAGCAGATGAATCTGAACAGATTAAGACTTTGGACCTCTTATTCGAACCAAGTCCAGCAATTCACTCAACTCTCATCCCAGTCGTAAAAGACTCAGAGTACAAATCGTATCCAGAGCTGATCGACGCCAGCAAGGCCCGTCTTGTGTCACTGGCATCCTCAAGCTCCACGACCAATCCAGATGAGACTCTTCTTTCCATTCTCGGGTCTCACCCCCGTCTAGGGGCTAAGAGAGTTGAGTCTGCACAGTCAGCAGCTGAACAAGCCAATCTGCAAGGACAGGGCGAGGAGTTGGCCAAGCTGAACCAGGAGTATGAAGCAAAGTTCCCGGGACTGCGCTATGTCGTCTTTGTGAATGGGCGAGGAAGACCGGAAATCATGAAGAACATGAGGTCTAGAATCTCGAGAGGAGACTATGCTAAGGAGATCGATGAGGCGTTACAGGTATGGGTTGTTTATGTCCATAAGTTTCCACTACTAACTTGAGATGCAGGCAATGTGTGATATCGCAAAAGATAGAGCTTCTAAACTGGGTGCAAAGCTGTAAGCGAGACGAATATTATGAGAGACAACAGACTTCGCTACTCTTAAATATGCCATAGCAAGGGATCTGGTAGTTGACTGCAATAATATAAGCCATATGATCTTTTATGATACGCCAAGCTTGGAGCAGGAGTGCTTCCTATGTCGCTATATATAAACATGAACAATAACAACTCGCCGCCCAATGCCATACTTGTATAATTTACATGTTTTGTTTTATGATTCCAAAGAAGTAACACTGAATAGATGCATCACTATCTTGACATCCAACATATACCATCAAGTTCATCCAGATATTCCTCATACGATCTATCGTCCTCCTCGCTGGTGCTTTCACCATTCTGCCCAAACACAACACTGAAGTCAGAGTATACACTATCCTGATCGTCGCCAATGTCGTTCCAATCGTCGTCTGCTGGGTGCATGTATGCGAAACTATCCTCTTCTAGATCATCTAGGGGAGGTAGTGATACTGTTGGCCGTAGCTCTGGGGATCGTATGGGAAAAAGTCGCGGGGATGTGCGCTTCTTTGTTGCGGCTACATCGCCAACAGGGAGAGGAAGTGCTGCTGGTTTGGATAACCGGCACGATGTAGGCTTGGAGTGCTGGAATGGCTTGTGAGCCTGCTGGTTTAGTTGTGGTTTCGTTGCTGAGATGACGCCTTGAGGCCCAGCCAGCCCAGTACCTGTTGGTGATATTCTAAGGGGTCGACTCGTTGCCGAATCTTGCAGCATCGGGGGCTTCCAATTGGGCTTGCTGGTAGCTTTCGATGTGATAGCCGCGATTTCCTGCTCTTGATTCCGTGCAGGCTGTCCCTGACCCAGTCTTTTTCTTATACAGTTCATGATTGAGAACCGCAGAAAGGATGTTGCATGAAGGTGTGCAATCCTTCGAGTCATGTCCACAGACGTAGCCATCTTCAAGAACCGTTTGTCACCAGCCTCCTGGCCCTCCCTGTTTAAAATATGTGTTGCAGGCTGTGAGTAGGGTTGTGAAAGACGGCTTGTGATGAGGTCGGCTCGGAGTCGGCGCTTCTTGACACTTAGATCACCCGTGTTGAAGCCTTCGACGTCGGAAATACAGCGTCGTCGTTTGATTCCTTGAGGAAGGGGTGGTTTTTGTTGAAACTCTAGAGTCAGTGGACTGGACTTCCTCTTTGCTTCGTCCAACGATGGGAAAGAGAAGCGTGACGAGGCTTCAGGTCTCGGTTGTGATATCCAAACCTTCACCCCTGCCGTTCTCTGCTGCGTGCTTTCGTTGGTTTCTGACTTCTTAACAGTCATGCACCTCGAATGCCCCATCAATGCCTCAAACAAGGGATCCGGTCCAGGACATCGTGGTACCTGATTCAAGTCATCCGAGCCAAGGTCGAGCGGGGATATAGCGAGATCATCGTGACAACCGCCTGTTGTATGGCAACGCCACGGCTCAAGCAAATTGATTGAGCTCTTGTTATTAGCCTCTACCTCCATAACCACAGCTTTCGCTTTGTAGGAGGGGAGGAAGAAGCTCCGCGTGCTGTCAAAGCTGCCTTGTCCGATCCATCCGCTTTACCAACTTTGCGTTGAAGATCCACGTCGATGGAAAAAGGTCTCTGGTAGGCAAGGAGAAGGTAAGACCTATGACAAATCTTAGGTTGCGTTGTCGAAGAAGTTGATCAGTAATGATTCGAGTTGGTTGTTGTATCCTGGGTCGGAGGTGATGGTCCGCAATGTGTATAGGACCTGACCTCAAGAGTTCAACCTGACCAGCAACTCGCCCTACAACAAATTTGCAGCAACTTCACCGCAGGCCAATGCCATTCGTCTAAGTCAACTCTCCCAAGTCCGTCTCCTTCCCTCCTCAATATATCAGAGCTTGAAAGCTGGGGCCGGGAGTAACTGGCGTGATGCTCAGCAAGCGAAAGTGGGGAGCTTAAGCCGCGACCGAAGCTAGGCGAGATGCCCGGGGAGTAAGATAAGATGAGATGAGCAAGCCGGTTGTTTAGGCAAATATGCTCGATATAGAACACAACCTAGAAGGGAGAGATAAAAGATAAGAAGTAGGAAAACCCAGAATAAGAAAGAGGAGGAGTTGTAGTCGTAGTCGAAGAGGGGAAGAAGAGGTGGTCGTCTTAGTCGGGAGATTCTTCAGGCCAAGCAAAGCAAGAGTAACCAAATAGCGTAGTGCGTAAATCATTACATTTCAGTAGTCTCCTGCAGCAAGGATCACGCTGAACCAATTCGATGGAAAATCCGGGGCGAAACATCATGTACCTTGTACTGGCGCACCCCAGACTTTTGGTGGTGACAAGACTTCATTTTTACAAGCCATACCTATCCCTAGACCGAGCACAAAAGACGCGGCATCAGCTAGATCTGCACTTTCATAGCCTGTCATCCAGATTCTCACGGGAATCACCATCATCATCCATCACACAGAGAATAACCAAGACAAGCAAGATCCATGAACATCCGGGGTAAGCCATCCGGGGAGCTTCCAGAGGTTGCACAGCATGTTTTCATAGGCCACAAGGCATAGGCCGGGGATCCCCGCCCTGGGGTCAGTCAGGCGGTTGAATCAAGCGTTCAAGGATTAGCTACAGGGGGGTGAATTGCTTTTTCTTTGGCTGGAACCCAGCAGAAAGGGGGGGTCAGGGGTGTCCAAGGGAGGAAAGCCGAGAGATTTGATGTACGGATATGTATGTATATGTAAACGTGAGGTGTCATACAAATTCGAACTTGTTAGTCGTGATGCATGGAATCCTCAATGAAGCGAACCTAGCGAAGAGCTTTGACAACCCTTGGTCAGATCATCTTCTGTCATTCTAAGGACCTGCTTAAAGCAGTTGAGTAAGCTCTCGAAGAGAATTGACAGCTAAGTGAGTGTTACTTTTCCACCGTGTATTACTTCAGTGAAAGACTATCTCGTGACTAATTCAACCCTCGTGACAAGCCCAGCCACCAAACAGCTCATCGTATCCTCCACTACCGTACAATTTGTATGACATTGGATGGTCCGTCGTCGTAACAGCAATGTTCAGACACGGAGTCTAGACTGTGCGCCTCATGTCTTGCTGAAACCACTCCATTGGTAAATCTGCAGATCCAAGACTATCATTTCCTCCACCAGCATTTGCTCGGTCTCCGACTCTGCAAATCTGGGGGATCAGCTGTAGGGCTTAGCAAATGGCGGTCGCTGTTGCTGGGGTCAAGATGAGTGATCACATCTCAAGGGCCTAATGCACGCGCGTACATACTGTACTGTACTTGTGTCGTAGCATTCGTTTATGTATGCATTCCCAACTTCATGCTGAGAGCGAATATGTTGATCTCAGATGCTACGTTGCCCGATTCCGCCACCGATACTTGAAGCATTCACCCATTGTATAGTGCTAAGCGCTACATTCCAAAATTGGAAGTACCAACATCAATTCAAAGTCACCTGAACTATCAACTGTAATAAACGATTTGTTTCACCCGACGCCATCCGAACCTCTGCCTTTTGCTTGGGCCATGTTGCCTCCCCAAGTCAAACTCCAGTAACTCCAACATGCCTCGCCTGCGTAAACCAGCTAATGAACGTATCGTGCCATACTATCATACACAAAGTATCGTAAATTGATCTCAAGCGGGCCTTGTTTTAAGGTCAAAAATATCATTCTTCCATCCTCCCTGCTCATATTCGAAGAGCCTCTGTTCTGCATCCCTGCCTTCGGCCTCCCACAGCTGGACCAAACTGCCAGGAGCGTAGCGTCCTTGGAACACGCCTGAACCTGCCTTGACACCGACACGGGCGTCGATATCAGGATCAGGCGCTGGAACGAGACGTGCCGCAACAGCTCGAACAAATGTCAAGAGGTCCTTAGGGTCCGCAATGCGGGTGGCTCGAAGGCGTTCCCGTGCATAGAGCATTTCTCTGTTAAGGAAATGCAAGCCCTCTGCAATGGCTGCAGCAATCTTGACTTCAAGAGCCTTGCGAACTATGGGTCGAACGAATGGCTTCAGGATCCAGGCCAGGCACGCAAACTTGGACTTGCTGAGCGTGTAGTTGAGATGGTGGATGCGCACCTTGACGTCGCGCAAAGATACAATTTGTTCCATGCGATCCTTACCAATTTCCAGGTCAAGAGTGATATCGACACCACGTTTGTCGAGGTGAAAGCCGGCGATACCTTCGTCGACCATTCGAAGAATACCAGAGTGTAGACGGAACCAGTATCCCAAGTCATCAGCCGCGATAGATAGTCCAGACACAGTGACCTTCATCATTGATGTCATGGTAGACTGGGTTCCAAAACGTGCTTTCTTTACTTGGATATCGTTGTAGCTTGAGACGTTGAGCTGGAAAGGCAAAAATGAGCTGGCATTGATTGTTCGACCAGGCTCAAGGATAAGGTTCTCGAGCAAAAGATCGATAGCAGGGGCCGACACTTCGACACGGGGGATGGGTATGTACTGGATAGCTTGGATGAGAAGGGGAACAAAAATATTGATGGTGTCGGTGACCAGATCACTGTTGGCGTACTCCCCAGCAGGGGACAGGAGAAGCGCAACTCTCTCGGTCGTGTGGATGAGCTTCTTGATATCCTGATCATCCAGGATTGATCGAAAAGCAGCATAAAGGCTGGACAACAAGGCATCGAGATCATCACGAATGGATGACTTGGCAGTCAATTCGTTGGACTTCTTGCGCAAGGTTTGGAATCTCTCCTCGATGTTGTCGAAAAAGTCAGGATCGCTAAGCATGTCTTGTACCATGTTGCCGATCTGCTTCACGAGCTCGTCAAAGTTTGGGTCGGTCTTTCCATCATCGACGACAGCTTCGAAGGACTTCTTGACGTTGTCCCAATGCTCTCGCTTGCCGAGAGAAGTGACGAACAGCCAGAAGTTGTGGACGGCCTTGTCAGCTTCGGGGTTGGGCTGTGTGTCCTCCTCAATAGCTTCAACTGTCGCGGTAGCGGCATGTGAGTATGCAAGAAGATAACGTCGGATAAGTAGCGAAATGGTCGAAACAGACTCCTTATAGTCTGTTCTCTTTCGAAGGTTCAAGACGGTGTTCTTGAGTCGCTTGACAAGGGCATCGCCTTCATCTCCTTTGACGTGCTCCTTGATGCTCTGTGCTGCTCCATCGGCTACCTCAAGAGCACTATCTTTGACGGTTTCGCCAACATCTGCAACTTCATTCTTAAGCTCCTGGTCGGAAGGAGGAGCAGGTGATTTCTCATTGCCATTTGTATGCTTGAGGGCCGCTTCCTCTTCCTTTGAGGGTTTGATCGCCTCCCCCGCTTGCTTGGAGACATCGGACAAGGTAAAGGCGGTATCTCGCAGCACCTCCCTTCCCACAGTGCTGAGATCAGACAGAAAGACTCGAAAATCGGCGTTGGTCAGGAGCAGGGAGCCGACAGTCTGCAAGCTCTTGTATGTAGCCACAGCATCTGCTCGGACCTTTGCTCTGGCAGCTCGCTGCTCGATATGTGCGACATCAACATCCAGACGTGCCTTGGTGAGGTACCAGATAAAGTCCTGAATTTGATCCTTGCTGTTCTTGTGCTGCAACACCTCGATGAACTGGGTGATCCATAGCTTGATGCTTCTGGCAAGAGCTCGGCCTGAAGGGCTCAATTCCTGTCTTTCTGGGTTCAAAATTTGGGCGGAGAGAAGAGCTCGCAGATGGATGATGAGTTGCTCATTGCTTGGCATATAACCCTTAGCTATAGCGCGTAGCATTTGATATGTATGGAGCTTCTCATGCAGTCGCGTCTGCAAGCTAGTGTCGTCATTGTAACGCGGCAGCAGAGGCTGGCGCTCTGCTTCTTCGGAGTCTTTACAAATGCCAAAGCATGACAGCATTTTGAAAGCTGCAGGCTTAAATTGCCTGTAAACGAGTTTTGTGTGTTATTTTTCTGTGAATTTCTTCTTGTGGTGGTTGTTGGCATGATAAGAAGAGGTTCATATCTCCTGAAAGTGATGGTGATGGTCGTATAAGCCATAACGACGTCATGACTCCGCCGGAGGTTCTGGTCCTAGCTAGTGCTAGGGAAGGCAGGCGCCTCTAACTTGGGCTTGAGGCAACCACAACCCCCTGTGAAACACGGAAAATAACAGCTTCGAGCTTTATGATTGGTCAAAGCTACTCTGTATCTCGCGATCATGATGCTTTGCAGACGCATCGATGATGAGCGGGCTGTCTATGGGAATGTGCCTGCAGCAAAAATGCGTTGAGATAACATCATGAAGCATGCCTGACGATTAAATGCATACTTGAGAAAATTGTTGGTCGGTGAATAAATAGCTGATGAATCGCCACTGCATCTCACGATACTCAGTCCGTCAAGTTTATGCTGTCCATTCCATTTGCTAGGAACGCTGGCTTCAAGAGCCAACAGATCATCTGTAGATGAGGCGATGCAGAAGGATTCAAAATACTCTTTCGATCGTATTATTACCAGTCTGGCGATAATTTCAATTAACTTTGCTTTCAGCATTTCCATTCAACGAAAATCTGTATCAGATGTTGTCGGCGACGAGCTATCATCAGAATGGCCCGCGGTTACGGACTATGGTCGGTGGACCTCGGCATCGTCAGCCGGCATGGAGGTGTTAGCATTCAACATCGTCTTGTACAACTTCCACAATTACAATGCCAATATCAATGAAGCACCAACTATAGCAAAGTCCAATGAGTGCCATGAATTACTAAGAGAACACAATCTATGTTCATTGTGAAAATCTCTCAGGCAGTATCTTCTAACTCCTTGCTCCGGATATAACCATCAATGGCCGTGCCAAAAGAATGGAAGCGGCTATCCTTTCAAGAAGCCTTGGAACTACACCGACTTCCAGACCCAACTTCAACAACACAAGCCACTCAAAGGTTCATGAGCCGGCAGCCAGCTTGGACTCCCGGCCAGGAGCTTCCATGGGACGCTGCCGGCATTCCAAAGCCCAAAATCACTAGAGGGGCTTATGGAGCTGTGGTATACACACAGGCGGCTCTCGCAGCGACTCGTATAGTCGAACAAGAGGATGAAACTGAGGACAAAGAGAATAGAAGGGGCATTCATGTACGTTAAACCTGCGTCCAGAACGAACAAGAACTTACGCTCTTCAGTCCATTCATGCAGTGTTCACCAACCCTGGACTTTCAGATCGCCCTTTCATCCTCGATGTATCAGAGATTCATTCAAGCCGTTCATTCTCTACCCGCATGGTTCATGCTCGGCAGCCAAGTCAATCCTCAACCAATTCGTCGGGGCCATTTCTTGTATCAGATTCCGAAGCACCTCTGGCTAGCCCTTGCTTAACGAGTATCGTCACATTCAAACGACCAGTCCCGGGTATCAACGAGGTTCAAGGGATCCCGCCCCAAGAAAGATTCAAAGGGATTCTGTCAACAAGAAAACCTGATGAATGGGATCCGTGCCCTCAAGCAGACGTTGACGCCCTGAAGGCCAAGTTTCCAAACGAAGGCCATGGAGCATTCCCTATTCTGGACATGTACAAAGTTGATATGTCCGCTTTCAACGCCGATAGACCAATACCAGAGCGGAGAGAACTGATATACTATCGCTTATTAAAGCCTCTCCCTAAAGAAGATGCTAACGCACACATTCTATGCCACGCATTCGAAGCGGATCGTAACAGTCTGTTCATGCTCGGCAATCATCTTGGCTACGGCCACGATCTAGGTATTGCTGCAAGTCTAAGCTACTCATTTTATGTACATGTCAATGCCGAAGACGCTGTTATGGAAGGTGACAGGTGGTGGATACAAGAAGTCTCGTGGCCACGCTTCAGTGCTGGTAGAGGCGCAATGGAGAGTTTGATATGGAGCCCGAGGGGTAAACATGTCGCGACCGGCTACCAGGATGGTATTATACTGCCGATGACAACGAAGCCAGGTAGAGAAACGAAGTTGTAGAGGCTATAAGGTGGCGGTTTCTCAGCTTCAGTCCATCCTCGAGAAGTGGGCTTGAGTTGTTCTGTGATAGACAAAGCTGCTGTATCATAGACGACACATTGTAATATATTTAACAAAGCTTGGAGTTTCCATCCAGAATTATTACCTATTTAAATGATAATATACCCTCTTACATCCTCCTGCAACTGAGCCTTCCAGAAAGGATCGTCTATGATTCACAAAAGACAAAGTGGGAAGGACCCGCCTCGGAGGACTGCCTGCTTTCCAAGTCTCAGTCCCTTTCACATCATCCACGAATCGTCGCAAACATCTTCTTCGAATGAAGGTCAAGATCACCCAAACCCACGCAGCTTCGACAAATCATCAAATAAATTTGATCGGCTTCATTCGGGCCCTGGCTAAAATCGTCTCATCAAAATCCACAACAGGACAATTGCTTCCACTCCTCACAATATTGGAAGGAATAGAGAAAGGTAAGACATGTTCATATTCTAGGAGCTCAGGGTAGAGTTAATCTGGTTTTCTCTGTTCAGGGTTCAGAATACTGTGGTACTATATGTGTTCACGCAAGTCTTCTCTTCAACAAACTCCCCAACACCAACTGGTAACATCAGTTCAAAAACGGGTTCGCAAACAAGTCTCAATTTTCACTACTCAGAGCTTACATCTACCAACATAGGCGTTCTTTAATTCGTGCACGAAGCTATTGTGCCGTACGCACGCCGTTTGTTCGTAGCTAGTGACATCCCTGGACGGGTGTCACTATCACTCGAGCGCGAACTTACACATACCTACTTCATATCCATAGACCCTTGATGTGCAATCTTGACATCCATACCGACGCATCACACTTCTTACTCACTGAGAGTATCCTGCTCTAAAACGCCGTCAGCAAGAAAAGATACATATTTACTACATCCTCCCCCTTTCCTACAACCAGTCAAACAGTGGCAGGCTAGGCAGCCGTTAGGAGAATATACTGTCTTTATTCCAGTAATCTCTCTACCTCCTTCAGTAATTCATACTGAATCACTGGCGGTAAGTGTGCTATCTGCCTGCCCCAGAAGCTAGCCATCTTGCACTGCCAATTTTCAACACCGAAATCTAATATTTACCAGGTGCACCGCTAAAGCTTTCCAACTTCTTCCACTTTCCACCTCAAAACAAATTCTACATTTCCTTCTCAACCTTTATCCCTTTTCATACATCTTCACTCTCAACCTCTTCCACTCCACGTGGTACTTCATCGCCCTCTATTAAATCATCACCATACTGCTCGCCGCGAGTGGCTATCCCTGGCAGCTAACGACTAAAGCTTTTGGTAAGTTAACTCCATTCTTTCTACCACTGTATCTTAATATTGTTACTGTGGTCTCTCTATTTACCTGTACTAATGGTTACTCCCTAAAGGGCATCTCAAGCACTTCTTAACCCTGCCCCTTCCCTACATTACGAGACAAGCGGTTACTGCACCATTGCCCTACCACCTAGTCTCTCTCTCTCAAAATGTCAGACCCTTCGGAGCCTCGTGCTCAACCTGGAACTGTCACATCCGAAGCTCTAAACCAGATTCTAAAGACACCATGTGACGAGGTGTTCGCCTTCAGCTCTGATGGTCAGACCTACACCGCGCCAAGATGTCTCGTCGGTACGCCGGTACGAAAGATCACGGAGACTGAAGATTATTGGAAGTCGGGATGGCTGTCCCTGGAAACTTTCCTGGCTCAAGAGAAGAATGAAGAAAAGGCCAAAGCTGAAGCCCACGGACAGCTCACTCTGGATCCATCAAACAAGAATGCCAAAAAGATGCATAAGATCCATTCAGACAACGTGTCCAAGCATCGCAAGATCAGGGAGATTTTCGGACAAAACTCATCTTATCATCCTAACCAGCTTGTTAGCAAGCACCATCTGCCCGCAGAGGGACTTTGCAGCAAAGAGATCATGTACAAACTCGCGTGCAAAATCTCTGACTGCCAGATCCTTCGCGACAAAGGAGAACTTGTGATGGATCCGTTCGATTTTATTCGATGGAGAGTCTGGCTGCAACTTCGCTCCCAACTCAACTTCGCCGCGCAGAGTGGTAAAGACTACGTGAAACCAATCCTCTCGCAAATCTTTGAGGACTGTGAAACGGCTTTGTCTCGCCCATACAAGGATCCACTGCTTCGCGCAGCTATTATCAGGTCGGCCGGTTACCAGAACCGCCTAAACAGCTATGGTACTGTTACCAACAAAGGCAAAGCCACTGACAGAAGCACGAAAGCGGTTACTGGAAGCAAGGGAACCAACAGCAAAGTTGCCGTTTCCTCTCGGGTTGAGAAGGCACGAAAAAGACCTGCTCAGCCCAGCACCTACCAAGGTGTCAATGGCTTCCGCGCTGAGCAGATAGCCCGGCAAGCCTCTGAGAACGATGCTTCGAAGAACTGAGCGCAATGTTTATCATGCAGCAATCGGATGTGAGTAATTCGAAAGCAGTTGGCTCGCTCATCAGCTAATGTTTCATTCTTTCAGAACCTCTTTTCGTTACGCTCGTATTTCGCATTAGCTGGGCTTGACGAACTGTTCAGCTCGTAAATCCTACCGTTCAGTTGTGGGACGTACATAGATTACGGTTCAGGAAGGAAGAATAACAGCCAGCATATCGATGCAAAGCTCATGGTACACGAAACAAGTTCATACATCTACTGGGTCTTACACATTTTTGGCAGAATATGCGCAGTAATTGTTCCCTCCTGTCATTTCACTGCGCCTGGGGTGAACTTACAAAGATTGGCAACTATGGGCTTATGGCGCAGGAACGGCGTAGTAAATAGTATTGATTTAAGCTTTAAATGGGAGGGAATTTGCTCTTTTCAAATCAGGTGCATGTGTCTTTAATACGATCTATGTCCCGCAGGCTGGAATGATATTCAGATGCATTTCGTGCCTACATCACGAGTGAACGGTTTGGCGTCCTCCATCGAAATATCGGGAATTTATAGTCCATGAGTTGATCTTATGAAAGTTAAAATATACCAAAAAACAGAATTGTTGATGCAGAACTTGGGCGACTTCATTTGCGCCATCATATACCTGATTGCGGTCGGGTATTTTGGCTGTGTCGGGTACATCGGAATAAGACTGTGAAGTCTTATGATATGTGGATGACCTGCTTAAACAATCTCGGATTCTCGCCGAAAATAACTCTTCAGATCTTCCTGCAACTATTTGATCAAGTGTTTGCTATCTGAATTTAGGGATTAACAGGTTGTTACCGAGGCACGTGCAACTGCGGTTTCCTTAGTCCCGTCGTTCATTCATACATCGCAGCTGTCGACTATAAACCGACACCCATCATCAAACAAAACCGTCAAGTAAAGCTTCACTTCCACAACACAAAATCTACAGGAATACTATGAAGTCAGATATGAGTCTACGTCAAGCAGTTGTTAAGGCTAGTCGAGCTCGCTTTGCGAGTCAGTTCCCATGGACGACTTCACCATTTATCGTTGGTGCACCGATGCGCGTCATGTCAGGACCACACCTCGCTTTCGAGATCTCAAAAGCTGGTGGTCTGGGGTTCATTGGTCCTGGAGCAAAGCCTGAATATACGTCTAGAGACCTGGCTACGGTGCGTGAGTTACTGCGTAGTTCACCTTCCACAACACTGCCATCCACATTTCCATCAGACTTTCTCCCTGTTGGCGTTGGCTTCCAGTTATGGAACGGGGATTTACGTTCGGCCGTTCAAGCTGTTAGAGAACATAAACCTTGCGCGGCATGGCTGTTTGCGCCTCGTCGGGGTCAGGAGGAGTTGGACGAGTGGACTTTTCAGATACGGGAAGCCTACCCTGACATCCAAGTCTGGATCCAAATCGGTACTGTGCAAGAAAGTGTTGAAACTGCTATGAGCGGGCATCACCCTGATGTTCTCGTGGTTCAAGGTGCTGAAGCGGGTGGTCACGGCCGAGCGACAGACGGTCTAGGCATAATGGCCTTACTCCCTGAAATCGCAGACCAAGTCCAAGACTGCGACATATCTCTTTTCGCAGCAGGAGGCATCGCAGACGGTCGTGGCGTCACAGCAGCTCTCTCCCTCGGCGCAACAGGCACAGTAATGGGCACACGCTTCTTAGCCGCCACCGAAGCCCGCATTAGTAAAGGCTACCAACAAGAGGTCGTGCGTGCTACAGACGGAGCGAAGTGTACAACAAGAACCATGCTTTACAACCACCTTCGCGGCACGATGGGTTGGCCCGAGCAGTATAGTCCTCGTGGAATCGTTAACCAGAGTTTTCATGATCATCAGGCAGGAGTTGATTTTGAGGAGCTTAAAAAGAGGCATGATGAGGCTGTGAAGTCTGGAGATGAGGGCTGGGGACCGGAAGGAAGGTTGGCGACGTATGCAGGTGCGGCAATTGGGCTTGTGCGTGACGTGCGTGATGCTGGGGATATTGTAAGGGAAGTGCAGGGTGAGGCCAAAGAGATTATAGCGGATCTTTCGAGAGACTCTATGTAGTCACAGAAACTTCTTTGTTTATCATCAGAAGTATCTGTGTAGATGAAGCAAACAAAGAAGCAGTGTGAAATACAAGAAAGGTCTGTTCATTTATGCCATGGCGTCTGAGATCATGCATATGCTTGATCCGCACACCTTGACTTTTCGAATTATATAAACTGTTATTTCTTCTAAAGCATCTTACGTCGTGCCTATATTGATCGTGAAAGAAGAATACATGTCTTCTAGAATCCAGATACATTTTCTCTTCTGACGTGTAAAATCTAGAGAGCGCTCTATTTTGAATTTTACTCGTCTACCCAAGCCCGCTATCGTCACAGATAGTGAGTCAACACTGTCATGGGTAGTCTATCTTGAGAGATATATACATGAACCTGAAACAATGACGGTCTTTGCTATGCTGAGAGTAATTCGTTCTACGACTTACACAACACTCAAACTACATGGGCATGGACGGAGCCGATGCATGGTGATGTTAGACCCATTGTTACTAAGTATTTACTTACAGGACTCACCTTAATCTGAGCATATCAGCCGTCCATTTGAAAATATACGCCATCAGTAAGTGTTGACTGGACTGAATTGAACGTGGGTAAGTGAGTTACCACAGATGAAGACGGTGTTGCATGACTAAGCAATTGATATTATATGCTAGGATATGTATTCAGAGGCTTAAGAATGATCAGTTGTGTGTTTCTCGTTCTATCCAAGCTATAATTCCTCTTTTAAAAGGTGATTGCGACGAATTTGGAGCTCTTGAAGCTCTTGAAGCTCTTGATGACGATTCCGAGATTCGCCTCTGGTGATGGTTCAAGAGCCAAGGTCTAGAGCCGGAGCTTTGGAAGATCACGTGGTTGAGATTACAGCAACTTCAATTGGTCAATTCGCTTGCCCGGATGGGTCCAGATTCCAACTTCGACCCAAATCAGCCCATTCCTCACAAATCCCTCGACAACACCTCTACCTCTCTCTCAGCCCATCCCCGAGTCATCCTCATTGCCAGGCGCAAACCTGACCCGATAAACAACAATGTTCCTGCAACGCTCCGCCATCACCGCGGCTCGCCGCGTCGCCGCCCGACCTGCTGTCGCTCGCACCTTTGCTACCTCCATCGCTCGCCGTACGCATTTCTATTTTGCTTTCCGGACCCCACAGCCAATGGCGTTCGTCGTATGATGGCTGACTAGTGTTTTTGCTCCGACTATAGGTGATGCCACCAACCGCCCTGCCACTCCCAACGAGCAGGCCGCTGCTCTCGCTGGCACCGCCGAGAAGAAGGTTGGCTCTTACAAGGTCCTGAAGGGTACGTCCAATTCGACAATGCCGCCGTCGACAAGCCTCAATGGCGCCCCGTAACCTCGGTCGATGCACCGTGACGTGAACGTGCAACATTCGCTGACGAAGCTTCCTCACATATAGAGGTCCAGACTGAGGAGGATCTCTTCGGTCCTGGTGCCGCCCCCGGTACCGTCCCCACCGATCTCGAGCAGTCCACCGGTCTCGAGCGTCTGGAGATTCTCGGTAAGATGGAGGGTGTTGACATCTTCGACATGCGCCCTCTTGATGCCACCCGCCTTGGAACGATGAAGGATCCCATCATGGTCCGATCTGCTGGCGAGGAGCAGTTCGCTGGTTGCACTGGTTTCCCTGCCGACTCTCACGGTGTTAACTGGCTCGGCGTGAGTCTTGACTTTTTGGATCCCGGACGGACGGAAGTGAAGTGCTGACATTCTGACTCCAGCTTACCCGCGAGCGCCCTATCGAGCGATGCCCCGAGTGCGGCAGCGTCTACAAGATGGACTACGTTGGTCCTCAGGACGACCACCACCACCACCACCCTCCTGAGTTTGAGGAGCCCAAGACCTTCGCCGATTACATCAAGCCCGAGTACCGATACAAATAAATGCATTGCGCCGAGAGACATTGAGGAGATTGGGCCATAGTATCCACTGAAAATTAGACGAGTGTGATGCTGCCCTGGGGAGAGGAGCCGTTTTGTGTAGATTAGGGTGCCTTGTTCCCTGTGTCAATTTACTAAGTTAGCTTGCAGAAGTTGATGTTGACTACTATATAACGGATTCCAAGACGTGAGATTAATTTAATGTTTCAATTGAGCTTGTGTTTGGGAGACATCTTCCGGAGCTTTGAGATACTGGATATAGCCCGGGTTGTGATGTCATTTCGTTGGCTGAAAGTGAAACATGATCTATGATTGGGAGTTCATCGATGCAACATGAGGTATGCATAGCCTTTTCAGCCAAACGAGAAATCAGCATGTTCTTTGCATGCTGTACTCTCGCTCGCAGGTTCTGTGCCGTCGAGGCTCTGAAGTTGCATAGAATTCCGCTTCGATCATATCTGGGTATCAAAGTGTTGTGATCATGTCTGCTCAACAATGAGTGAGATGGAACATGAGATCCATCTGTCTTATGAGAACAGATGTCGTATGGTAGACGACAGAGGGGATGCTTTTCGGTCACTAACATCGTTCAACCCTCGTCTTCATCAAAGCTCAGCTTGATCTTCTTGGTCTTCTTCTTTGGCTTGCGGTCTTTGACAGACTCCTTTTCAGAGGTGTCCTTCTTTTTATCCTCCTTGTCATCGCCTTCAGCCTTGGCCTCATCAGCATCACCACCGACCACTTTTCCAACCTTACGTTTTCTTCCCCCGATGGCAGCTTTGCTTTCTGATTCTTTGGCGGGTTCATCTTTCGTTGTTGCTGGCTCCAGGTCATAATCCCCCGTATCCTTCACAACGCCATCCTTGTCGACTTCAAGTCTCACGACATTGCCGTCTTCGTCTACGACAAGCGGTACATCTTCAGCTTCCTCGCTGCTAGACCGTTTTTTAGCTGATCGTCTTTGCGCAGCGAGTAGTGGATCAGGACCAGTTGCGCCAGCAGCTTGAGCGCGCAGAGCCGCGAGGAATGGCGGCGCTGAGTTGTCGTAAGACAGATTTTTTGAGTTGATTTTTGGTGTAGGAGCCATGTTTGAATGTTGGATGAGGTGAGTTGGAGGTTCGATATGGTTGGTTCAGCTCACAGCTGTCAGCGATTGGTTTGCGGCTCTTTGTCAGCTTTTTCTGGGCACTGTCTTTGATCCTCCCGTCAAATCTGGATCCAAAAACACCGGCTGCAGGGTGTCAGAAGAAATAACCCCGAGATCCTAAGAGATGAAATAGTTTAGTTATTGTATGCCACTTTAGACCCGCTCTTAGATTACTTTATTTTGGCAACCTAGGCCTTGGGCCAGAATTCTTTTGTTGCCGACCTTGCTACTTTATTTTGACAGCCTAAGCTTTAGAGGGCATCTCTTCTTTTACCCACCTAGACTGGGAGGACTTGGAAGCAGCTGGAGTAGTTGTTGGTCTAAACTGTTCTAAGCAATAGTTGCTGCATACAAGCACAGCACACGTGGGTCTACTACGCTGGAACCCGGGAAAGACAAGATTCGAGTCGAGATGAGAATCGAATTTCTTGCTTTTCGCTAGTCTGGTTGTCCAGAACATCAATCAGGTCCACTGAAAAACTTAGACTGGCGGTAAATGATAAACAAGTGTTGGAACCTAAATATAAATCTAAGTAATCCACTCCTTCTTTTTCTTCTTCTATTACTGCTTCTCCTGACAGGGGATTTCCAGATGAATTTATTGGTACTGTACAGTGCATACTGTGAGTAGATGCGGACCGGAAGATCAGATGGACGTTCCGCCCTTTTCATTTTAGATGAAGTTGCGATGTTTGATTGGATTGAGCCAAATAAGCAGGGCGGTCTATTGGATAGTCCGTACGGACGAGCCCGTAACCCCCTGTAACCTTGGCCTGTACTTGCTGGGCCAGGGCACCTGGGATCTTGAATGCAACCGGGGATAGGTGCATGAATAAACTGCCAATATCAGTCATTGTGCTGCAACTACGTACTGAATTTTACTTCTTCGGTCGACTCCTGACTTTCTCCAATCTCTTCATGGGAGATAGGGCCCTGGCTCATCATGGCGGCCCCATCCATCATGTTGTCTCCCACTTCCCACCACTTTATGCTTCAATGCTATGTATCCGTACTGCTCTCCCTTTTTTTAACTTTTGCCTCTTCTCTCACATCCCTTTCGAGGCCAAGCCATTAGCTTATTTTATCAGAGTCAGTCTCTGTCCAGTCGCTACCGTTCCCTAGAACTATTCGCCCTTGCTCTGCTGTGTTCTTCTTATTCTGGCTGCCCAGTCAAACACCCCCTTCTTCATTGGTGATTCAAATACAGTATCCATCCAGATTCAAGGTTGTCTGTCGTTATCAACCGCCAAGGTGTCTTCTTTGCCCCACTGTCCCATCTCTTGTCTGCCGGTCGACGCGTCAGTAAGTTAGGTTCTTACTGTACTGGGTCCAAGATTTGGTCTTTGCTCTCTAGCTCTGGCTCTGGCGTGGGAACGTGGTCGGTCCCTGCCGCTCATTACTTAATTCCATTCCCATGTCCATCTGCACTGTACATCTTTTTTAGAGCCAGAATCCTTCAAGATCTTGAACCCTTCATCTAAGTCAAGGTGATGCCACCTGCTTCGGCTCACGATCCGAACGACGAGACACGACAGACGATACCAACGACCGTTTCTTCCTCCAGCGACTGAATTGAACTGAACTGCGATTGCGTTACTGTACCTAATTCTAACGTCTTGGTCCCACTCTGCCCCAAGATCGATCGACCTACGAATACATACGTGCGGTAGCCCCATCCACCAACACCGATCAACCTCCTTGGTCTCGCTCGCTCTCCTATTTCCTCGTCCTCGACGGTCGTCGCAGGCGCCACGATACGGCGCAATTCATGTCCTCCCGACTACGACTACTATCGATCACACAACCTGCCGCTCCGGTAGGCTCTTTCTCACCATGGACCTGATCAGAAGGGCCACCAAGGTGGCACCTAGCAAACCTCCTCTACAACTTCCTCTCGATGAGAAGAGAGATTCGAAACACAACAAGGCTGTCGATAATCGCATGGCCTTCTTCCGTCGGCCGTTACGGCTAAAGGGGAACTCTACAATCTCTGTACCTCTGGGCGTGGTCATCTTTTTTCCTATGCTTGTTTTAATCCTTATTTTTATTCTCTTCGTTAGCCATCCCAGTTCTCCAGGAAGGGGATTTCTTATTCCAGGAGGCGCTGCCCCAAAGATGCGGTATGTTTGGTATCGCCGGTCTCGGCCTGGCCTAAACTGACTGGTGGAACAGGAAAATCAGCGAAAAGTACGACAAGGTGTTCGTAGAGGGCTGCGCCCAGCCTGACACCGACAAACCTCGAGCCAACGCTGCCTTTGTAATATTAGCGAGAAACAAGGAGATTGACGGTGTCTTGCAATCCATCAAGTCTGTCGAGAGACATTTCAACAGATGGTACCACTACCCCTATGTATTCCTCAACGATGGCGATTTCGACGACAACTTCAAAGAGGCCGTTCGAAACCATACGTCGGGCGAGGTGGAGTTTGGAAAGGTTGGACCGGATATGTGGGGGTTCCCCGATTGGATCGACCCCAAGGTTGCTGCAGAAGGCATTGCCAAACAGGGTGATGCTGCTGTGATGTACGGAGGCTTGGAGAGCTACCACAAGATGTGCAGGTTTTATTCTGGGTAAATTGGTCCAAAGTGCAGGTTGGGGACGTAACTAACGGCGCATGCAGCTTCTTCTTTAACCATCCTCTGCTACTCAAGTATGAGTGGTACTGGCGAGTCGAGCCCGAAATCAGCTATTTCTGCGACATCACATAGTACGTCTAACCTCAAGGAAGCTCATGCAGTACTAACATGCAACAGTGACCCTTTCCAAAAGATGATTGAACACAACAAAACATACGGCTTCACAATTGCTGTTAAGGAACTTCGCGAGACCGTCCCCAACATCTTCCGATACGCCTCCGCCTACAAGCGACTTAACAACATCACATCCAAGGGCTTATGGGAAATGTTTGTCGAGCCACCGGAGGAGGAGGACGAGGACTCTACCAAAGACAGCGATACGTCTCCCAATGACAACAGTTTCTGGGATACTCTCACAGGAAAGAAGAAGAATACCATCGACCCCGAGTCAATGGAGGGCGAGGCGTACAATATGTGCCATTTCTGGTCTAATTTCGAGATTGCGAAGCTCAGCTGGTTCCGCAGCAAGGAGTACCAAGATTTCTTTGAAATGATGGACCGGAGCGGTGGCTTTTGGATGGAACGAGTATGCAAGCCAAACCACCCTTTCGTAACAATGCTAACATTCCTTAGTGGGGCGATGCTCCTATTCACTCCCTTGCAGCCGGCGCTCTTCTTGGACCCCAGGATATTCATTATTTCCGAGACTTTGGCTACCGACATACGACAATCCAGCACTGTCCTGCTAATGCACCAGGAAAGCAGCTCGCCCGAGAGCCTTTCCTTGAGAAGACGACTTTCCCCGAGTATAAGCGATTCGAGGAGGACGACTACTGGGAGCATTGGGACGACGTGCAAGAAGGTGGTATCGGCTGCCGTTGCAGATGTGATACAGACGTTGTCGATGTTGAGGGCAAGGAAGGGTCTTGTCTGGCTGAATGGGTCGACGTTGCTGGCGGCTGGGCTCATCCATACTAAAGTGGCCAAGTACTTAAGTGAGCTTGAGTATTTGTATACCATGAGCTGATAGACAACACCATATTCGAGCATTTCGATTATCCACGGCGCTTCAGGGGCATGAGCAACTTTGATTCGACTAGGTCACAGGGATTGTTATACATTTGGGGAAAGGATAAAAAAGAAAGGGTGCGGCGTTTTGTTTTACCATGAGTAGTTGGGCATTGCTATTGCATGGCTTTTGCCTGCACGCTTTGTTCCGCACTCGTTCGTCATTGTATTACAGGACAGGGCACGCGCATTGTGGGGGATTTGCTTCATTATGACTTGGAGGTCTTTGTTAAGATGTTCGGATAGACGATGGGTTTATGTACTCTAGAGATTCTAAGGGTATCTGCTGGTATTAATGATACATAGGATGGGAGATCGCTCATTCCTATACTTTACGGCTGCTTGGACTGTGTCTCGCTACCATCTCAACTACAGACTGAAACACCATGACCTCAATATGCCTTGTTCATTCAGGATATTGCTGGCTTACAAGCCCAACGCCTTATGCAGCCATCCGTCGACTAACATTAGGTTCCATGATAGCCTAGGCAGATTAGCAGGGCTGATCGTGGCGTCGGAGGCCCTTGACTAACAGCACTGCCTTCAGAAGTTCAGCTCAACGCCAGACCCACTGTTCATGATCTACCTAAAAGTCCTATATAAGAGTCCTGAATATCGTTTTGGAAAACAGGTCACTTCGACACCAGCAACATCTATATTTTCCATCCAACGAGCTCTCTCTTTGAAGAGTATCCCAACCACTCGACTTCATAATGGATACACTACATCGTGTCTCTGAGTATCTGTTCGGTCCTACGATTCCTCACAGGGAACCGTGTGGTCGAAAAGTGCAGATCATGTCAGACCTTCATCTTGAGCTCAATCGCCAATATGCAACCTTCGACTTCCCCGTGAAAGCACCTTTTCTCATTCTGGGAGGCGATATCGGCCGGATGGTGGACTATGACATGTTTCTCCCTTTCCTCGCTCGCCAAACAGCCCGTTTCGAGAAGGTCTTTCTAGTCCTCGGTAATCATGAGTTCTACGAGATGACCTATGAAGAAGGTATAACAAAAGCCAGAGAGTTGGAGAAAGAAGAGGCTCTGGAGGGGAAGCTCGTGCTTCTAGATCGTAATCGCTGGGACGATCCTGATTCAGAACTCACTATCGTTGGCGCAACATTATGGTCCAAGATCCCTCCCTCTGCAGCCGAAATGGTCACTCTCCGTGTCTCGGACTACAAGAAGATCTCGGGCTGGACCGTTGCCAAGCACAACGAATGCCACGCCCGCGATCTCGCGTATCTCAGCGAAACTATAACAACCCTGAACGACACCGAATCCCAGCGAACAGTTTTAGTAGTAACGCACCACGCACCCTGCATTGCCGGTTCCTCGAAACCCGAACATGCGAATGCGCCATTCAAGAGTGCCTTTTCGACAGATGTTATCAAGGCGCGAGAATTTGTTAAGGGTGTTGCAGTGTGGATGTTTGGGCATACACATTTCACGACAGAGTTTAAGAAGGGGGGTGTCAGGGTTGTTGCCAATCAGAGGGGGTATGTTTTGGGCTACAAGGGACCGACTTTGGAGAATACCAGGGGATTTGATGACGAGAGAGTTGTTGAGCTGTGATATAGATTGTCTCGTGAGCTTGGATGGTTATGGAGTTCGGAGTTTTAGTGTTGGGATTAGTTCTATATAAGGCTTGATGCTAAGTAACGACTTCCAAGCATTTGAAGTCCTCTTAAGTTTCCTAAGGCTTTCGATGATTTTTTATGTAACTAAGAAGCTTGTATGATAGCGTCAACGGATGAAAGTGAGTACTTGGCCACGCAACTTACCCCATACAGTAGAGTGGAGGGCCTTGTAGAGTTTGCTGATGATCAATTCTTAGGTTCACGGTATTCGAAGTTATAATTATTGTTTCATTTGCCCTAATTCGGGCTTTTAGCTACTTACTTGAACTTCGCCATATCTCGTTGTTCTTCATTGTGCTCGGTATCGAGAAATAAGAATTAGAGAGTTGGAATGGAGCTCGACGTACTGCAATATCTGCGAAGTTACTCTCGCACAAGTCGGGAAACGTGAGAAGGCTAATTAGAAGAACTGTTTTATTCTTTTGGTAACAATATACCAATTGTTAACATTAATTCATCTAATAGCGCTCAAGAATAGTGCCTTGGTCTTAGCAATACTGGTCGTATAAGTCCTATAAGTGTACTGAACTCTCAATGTGTCAACGACCACTGAACCTACTTATATTTCGTTTTAAGCATCTACGCTGAACTTAGTTTCTCTTGTATCTTCCCATCGACTTTTTTGTTTTTCTTGAATGTCTTGTCTTTGTATTCATCCTAACTTGATGTCAATTAAGCTGTGGCCTGAGGCATCAACTGCCCCGGATTGACATTCTTGCGCTAAGACCTCCAAAAAATTGGTCACTGTCGATTTGGAGATCGCCAGCATCAACCTCAGACTCACGGCCACGGCGCCCTTCCTACGACGATGCCTCCTCGAATTTCCCCCTTCAGCACGCCGCTGTGCTGCAGGACGGCAGCCAAGGCTCCTGTCTCGTCGCTGACCGCCTACCTCGCCGGCCTCTCGCTCCAGACCCGAAATGCGTCCATCCTCGGTAGCCTCGCCAACAACCCAGGCGCCATTCACCAGAAGAAGCGAGTTGGTCGTGGTCCTTCATCCGGACATGGAAAGACATCTGGTCGTGGTCACAAGGGTCAGAAGCAGCATGGAAAGGTTAAGCCGTGGTTCCAGGGTGGCCAGACACCTTTGATCGTCAAGCACGGTCGAAAGGGTTTCAGCAACTTGTGAGGTGCCCACGCACATTCCCAAAACGAAATCAAATATGTTGGGACGATGAAGGGTTCAATTGACTAACAGTCTGTAGCCGGGCTCCCCAGATGTCGGAAGTCAACATCGACCAAATCCAGGCTTGGATCGATCAAGGACGACTCGACCCCACGAAACAGATTACTCCCAAGGAATTGATTGAGTGCGGCATCATTGGAACACTCAAGGACGGTGTTAAGATTCTGTCTCGTGGCGCAGACACTCTCAAGCAGCCTATCAACGTCATGGTCTCCCGTATCTCTGCCTCAGCAATTGCCGCTATTGAAGACGCCGGCGGCAAGGTTCTCACCCGATACTACACCAAGCTCGCCATCAAACGACTCTTGACTGGCGAGTCCGTCAACACAGATAAGCCTCTGCCTCAAGGTGCCGAGCATGTCGATACTGTGCTGGCCACAGCCCGCGCGGCCCCCTTCCGATACCGGTTACCCGACCCTACCAGCCGTGAGGATATCGAATACTACCGTGATCCCGCACACCGAGGATACCTGAGCCACCAGCTTGCGCCAGGAGAGTCGCCCAGTTTGTACTTCAAGGTGCCTGGTGTGCACAAGATTAAGAGCGAGGTTAAGAAGGAGAAGGCAGCCACCGAGGAGACTCTCTTCTAAGAGTTGGGGTATGGCATGTTTGATGAATTGTATTATAATGACCGAGTATAGACACTTGGATGTGAAAACAAGCAATGTACAATCAATTGAATCTCTAAAACTGAAGGCAATCAACTTTATGAAAGCATCATTTTCGAGATCAGCCACAGATTGACTGACAGTTTGTGGCGTTGCCAGGAACATCCTCTTTAGCCGTTACAGGACATGACCCTCGCATGAGGAAGCAGGTACGTACCCATGATGCTCCACAACAGCTCTGTCCGGACGCCGGGTTAAGGTGATGTCGCAGACCCAGGTCTTCTCCACTTGGAATGACTTCACCAACCTCCCGGTTGCCTCTCAATCGCGTGCATTTCGTC
Source organism: Fusarium incarnatum (assembly GCA_004367075.1). Taxonomy (NCBI): domain Eukaryota; kingdom Fungi; phylum Ascomycota; class Sordariomycetes; order Hypocreales; family Nectriaceae; genus Fusarium; species Fusarium incarnatum. The sequence goes on along the minus strand of QGDZ01000116.1, from coordinate 76,879 downwards.
GCTAGAGCTGTTTGTATTGCTTATTGGCTTTGCTCCAACTCTTGTAGTCGCTGTTTGTTACATCGCAGGCTCGCTATCGCGCACCCAAGCCCATTGCGCTGAATAGCCTCTCTCTTTTAACGGCCTCAATCACGAGTCGCCTACTACGTACTGTACGTTAGACGAGCCGACGGATCTACACTCAATCGCTCCACGAGTTATCGCGACTCAGCTGATCGACATCGACAAGACTGGCACGCGCCACAAGATAGCTTTACAACAAATACACAGCACATAAAGTCACAATGTCGCTATTTGGTTCATCGCCAACTGAGGATAGTCCAGCTGCGAGCTCGCCTGGCCCTGCTCGACGTGGTGGTGCTGGACTCTTTGATAACGAGTCCGCATCCAAGCCATCCAACAGTCTCTTCGCGGACGATGACGACTCCCACGATTCGCCTTGGGATATGCCCACGCCGCGCAAGCAGCAGAGTCGCGCTGATCTAATCCGCAGCCTCCTCCCCGGTAGCGACGTGCCCGATAGCTATATCGAGACCTTCGATACAGTAGTGCGCGAAGATGGGAGCGGGGGTCAGGTCACCTCGGGAGGTATCGCAAAGCTCTTCGCTACAGCCAGGCTCGGAGCCGACGCCCAAGCTCGCATCATGTCCTTGGTAGTCCCAAGCGGCGGGGATATCAAGCTAGGTCGAAACGAGTTCAATGTCCTACTGGCCCTGGTCGGTCTGGCACAAGAGGGCGAAATTATAAGTCTCGATGGTGTTGATGAGAGACGAAAACGTGAGTATTGAAATTTCTTCAATTCCTATGCCGCATGAAGGAATTCGCGTCATGTAAATGACTTTGTTTGCCAAGGCTTACAAGTTGCGTTATCATCTGGTCCATGCGATACCATGTCATAGCAGTGCTGGCATATCCCCCCAGTGCCTGGTGGGGACACTACTCGATGCAGCTAATAACTCATTTCCATCACAGGCCTTCCGCAACCCAAGCTCGCCGGTCTCACTGCAGAGCCCATCCTGCCTCCAGTTGCTGAACTTTCTGCGAAACCTCCTCAGACGCCTCCCAAAGATAATCCTCCTCAACCTCAGCAACAGCAAACTCCGCCTGCGCAACAGCAGCCCAAGCAATTTCGACCAGCTATGGACGACCCTGAAGATGACCCATGGGGTAGCCCCGATATGCACAAGACCCACGATCACGCAGCCAAATCCAATGGTGCCCAGCGTCATAACACAAATGGGCATGCAAGCTTCAGCCAAACGCCTCCGACAACAGTCATCAATGCTCCTCCTCTGACCCATGTCGCGTCGCCTCCTACGACTTCGCCGAATAGTCGCAGACAGCCCAGCAGCAACTCGGTGACGGGACCTGGTGGATGGGGATATTTTGATGGAAGCAATCCCACCATTGGAGGTTTCGGTGAATCGCCAACTGCTGCTGTTCAGAACCCCTTCGCGACCGCTCCTGCAGCGACTCCCAACACACAGCCTCCTCCAGGTCTTCAACATCATACTAGCAGCTCTAGAGTCAGCCGTGGCGCCGAAGAAAATGTTCTTGTTACACTTATGCCTGAAAAGGAAGGTGTCTTCATGTTCCAGCATCACAACTACGAAATCTCAAGCGTGAGGCGCGGCAGTAAGGTGATTCGCAGATACAGCGACTTCGTCTGGCTGTTGGATTGTCTGCACAAGAGATATCCTTTCCGTATCTTACCGCTACTTCCACCCAAGCGTGTAGGCGTAAACGGCAGTCATCTGTCGAATGATGGCGCTTTTATCGAGAAGCGAAGAAGGGGCCTGGCACGCTTCCTGAACGCTCTTGTTAGACATCCGGTCCTTAGCCAAGAACAGCTCGTTGTTATGTTCTTGACCGTTCCCACTGTAAGTCTTCCATGTCTTGGCGTATAAATCAACTGCTGAAGCTAATATCAGCACCAGGAACTGTCTGTGTGGCGCAAGCAAGCTACTATTTCTGTTCAGGATGAATTTACCGATCGAGCGCTACCCCCTGGTCTGGAGGATTCTTTGCCCGCTGAGCTTGAGGAGCTCTTCTCTCGAACGCGCAGTGGTGTCAAGCGTTCTGCTGAGCTTTACATTAACGTCTGTAATATCATGGACCGTCTCGTCAAGCGAACCGAGGGTGTGGCTGCGGATCATGCTCGTATCGCTCTGTCTTTGGCTTCGCTTACAGAAACGTCCGAGGATACATACGCAACGGACACCAACGAGGTTCCGCTACTTAACGACGGCCTTGTTGCCATGAGCAAGCACCTCAGAACAACCCAGGCTCTGATGGAGGACGAGAGCCGTGGCTGGGACGAAGGTGTGCTGGAGGATCTCAAGCGCCAACGCGATGCTCTTGTGAGCGTGCGCGAGCTGTTCGAACGACGGGAAAGACTGGACAAGGATAACATTCCTTATCTGGAGCGAAGAATCCAGACCAACGAGAGCAAGCTTACCAGCTTGAGAGCCAAACCAGAAGGTGTGGTCAAGGCTGGTGAGATCGACCGTATAGCGGAGAACATTATTAAGGCAAGCTACTTGTTTCAGCGACGCATGGCAGTATACTAACAACAAGTAGGACAAGGAATCTATTGTCCAGCAACATAATCGTTCCATCTTTGTCAAAGAGTGTATCCGCGACGAACTCAGCACATTCCAATCAACACAGTACCACGTCAGCCGATGGAACCAGGATTGGGCTGGCGAACGAGTCAAGTATGCAGAAATGCTTGCAGACAACTGGCGACGATTGCTCGATGAACTCGAGGGCATGCCGCTGGGAGATTAGAGTGTGCCAGAGAGCCACCAAAGTTCATTTGTGACAGCGGTTGATGCACCTGATGTGCAGCACGAGGTGCAATGGGGCGACGTTGATTGGTAATTGCATATATATTCAGAGAAAACGGAGAAGCGATGGTTGTAGTTTGTGTTGGAATTATTGCTTGCGTTTTAAATGGTTTTTGTATCAAGATCGGAGGTTGTGCCTGAGTTGGAACAGGACGTTGGCGGTAGTGAGAAAGAAGCATGAGGATGTGTGCCGATACCCTTCATTCTTTTTAGTTTCGAATGCTGCTTCATAATAGATATATCATCATGGCTGTTATGTATATAATGCCTTTTCTCTACGAGCCAGGCAGTTACAGTGCAGCACACTTAATACACCGTGAAGCATCATGAAATGGCCGAGATATTGTCTTGTCATCAATCTTCTATTATCATTCCATTTTTTGTCTTATCCTATCGTCTACAGGTATCCCAAGTGCCCGTCGTCTGCTATCTACCACTGATCCGTCACAGCACCATGAGAAGCATCGCCCACCAATCGTGCATACTTGGCCAACACACCTCTCTTGACACGAGGCTCAGGGGCCTTCCACTCACTTCGTCGCTTCTCCATCTCTTCATCAGTGATATCGACGTCAATTCGGTTCTTGATCGCATCAATAGTAATCTCGTCTCCATCCTTGACCAGAGCGATGGGACCGCCGACCATAGCTTCGGGCACAACGTGGCCTACGATAAATCCATGGGAAGCACCACTGTATCGTCCGTCGGTGACGAGGGCGAGGTTGGAGAGACCAGCTCCCATGATGGCGGCGGATGCCTTGAGTTGTTCGGGCATACCAGGTCCACCCTTGGGTCCCTCGTAGCGGACGATGATGACAAGGTTGCCGTCGGACTGCTTGATCTCACTGCGGTTTAGGGCGGCGTTGAGTTCCTTCTCGGTATTGAAAACGCGGGCCTTGCCAGTGAAAGAGAGACCCTCCTTTCCGGTGATCTTGGCGACGGCACCGCCGGGGGCGAAGTTGCCCTTTAGGATACGGATATGACCAGAGTCCTTGATGGGGTCCTCGAGAGGTCGGATGATGTTCTGGCCAGGGTCCAGGCTGGGCCAGTCCTCAACGTTCTCGGCGAGAGTCTTGCCGGTAATGGTCATGATGCTACCATCAAGGAGACCGCGGGCGACGAGCATCTTGATGACGGAGGGGGTACCGCCAACCTTGTAAAGATCTTCCATGTAGAACTCTCCACTGGGAGCGAGATCAGCGAGGAAAGGGGTTCGGTCACTGGCGCGCTGGATGTCGTCGATGGTCAGGGGGACATCGGCGGTGTTGGCCATAGCAAGGAAGTGAAGAACACCGTTTGTTGAACCGCCGAGGATCATGGTCAGAACAAGAGCATTCTCAAAAGAAGCACGGGTCATGATGTCGCGAGGACGAAGGTCCTTTGCCATGGTAGTTCGGATGACCTGAGCAGCACGCTCACACTCACGACGTTTCTCAGGAGACTCGGCGGGATAAGAAGATGAGCCAGGCAGAGACAGACCCATGGCCTCAATAGCAGTGGCCATGGTGTTGGCTGTGTACATACCACCACATGCTCCAGCGCCAGGACAAGCATGCTTCTCAATATCGTCCATGACATCAGAGCTCTCACGGCCAGGCTCACCAGGGTTCGACTTGGCGTGCAGACGACCGTAGTTGTACGCACCCGAGGCCTCGTAACATGTGCTGATATTGATAGGCTTCTCTAGGAGGTTAGAGTGACCCTTGCGGATGGTGCCTCCGTAGATCATGATGAAGGGGCGGTTGTGACGAGCAGCGGCCATGACGGTACCGGGCATGTTCTTGTCACAACCTGGGATGGAGATGTTGGCATCGTGGTGCTGGGCACAGGTGACGGACTCGATGGAATCAGCGATGATTTCTCGAGTCTGAAGAGAGAAGCGCATGCCTATGGTGCTGAGTGAGTATGTTACAATATGAGATACGATGACTTTTACTTACCCTCGCCACCCATGGTGATGGCGTCAGATACACCCACGGTGTTGAACTGCCATCCGATCATACCCTCCTTCTCAAGGGAGTTCTTGACGATCTGGCCAAGATCAAGTACTAAAGTTTTGTGAGTATGCGTTCCCTCAGATAATATTTATCTCACTCACGATGGGTACTGCAAACTCATTAGCATCTCATCTGAATAGAGCTTCACTTTAGACTCACTTGCAAGGGTTTCCCTGCCACCAGACAGTAGCAACACCAACCTGAGGGGAGTTCTTCATTTGGTCCTGGTTCTTGACACCAGCTCCGTAGAGCATAGCCTGTACATCGAATGTCAACGAGCTATTGAGTGAGCAATGGGTTCAAGACTCTCACCTGAGCTCCGGGGTAGTCATGCTCGCGAGTGATCTTTGTAGACCAGCGGTTAAGAGCTCCACCGGGAGGAAGGCAAGGGAAGGGAATGTAGTCGCTTGACTGCTTGGGGTCGTGAGTGACTTGATCCGCCATGATGATGGTTGATTAGGAGAGTGTATCTCTACTCTCTAGAGGCAATTGTATGGAAGAAGCTCTCAGCTAGTTATCCAGTAGACTAAGGATCAGGTTAGTTGAGCACAATCGCAGAAAAACGATGTTGGGGAAAGAGGAAGAAGAGGAGTTGAAGTTTTGCCAAGCACGCACTTCTACCCCACGGGACATTTACCGGAAACAAGAAGCTCTCAAGGTGAGAGTCAGCCCAGAAACCGAAACTTAGATTGACCAAAGACAAGCGTCGGATTAGACAAGAATTGTGGTGCGAGTTGCAGTTGCAACGTCTGCCGAAGAGCGGAGAAGCTTTAGTGCTGCACGGTAAGTGTAAGCGGAGGTTCCTGTAGCGTGGTTCGAAGTGAGTGGCATTTATTACCTGTTTCTCTGTTTTGGTGTAGAAAGTTGTCGAGGAAGAGGATGAAGACTTTGAGAGGAGCGATGAAGTGAGGAGAGAAGAGAGGGAGACGATGAGGCTTGGATTCAATACTGATGATGGCTCTGACAGAGTGATAGCAACTGACAATGGACCTGTGGATCGCTAACTTCAAGTTTATAACAATAACAATAAACGAGGAACAACAATCAATTCTAATTACGAACCGAGAGTCCTCCCTTTTAAATGCTACTTGCGTTGCCTTGATCACCCCAATTCTTCGCTCCAATCTTTTCCGGACCGAGCATGACAGCTTCGGTTACAATGTCACGAGAACTGCCTCTCTTTTTTTCTAAGGTAGGTATTGTCGTTCAATGACCCCTCATCAGGTTGATCATAACATTACGGGTAGTTAGCCACAGTCCACTTCCCGGTTAACACAGCTAAGGCAAGTTAACTAAACCAACTAAACTAATAGACTACCCCGCACATTCAAGCTTGGTCGAATACCAGCTCTTGCTTTAGCAATTACGGATCCTGAAGTGGCCAATGGGAGACATTACGTAGTGCAGTGCAGTATAACATCCTCTGTATTCATATCATACCAGACAATAAGAAAGATGATAGTGTTCAGATTCAGACATGTCCATTCTCATCAGTATTGACCATCATAGCAGATAACATCTTGGTGTCTGATCATGATCACTCAAAGTCTAATACTCACGATAACCTCGTTCTTAACCACCGGGTCAACTGTCACCCTTATTTATAACCCCCAATTCTCTTGACTTACCAACCGGCTAAAGCCCCTCTCCCCAAAAATAACAATTTATCCATCTCTATCAGTATTTTAAGTCAAGCAAGCTCCGCAGCCCCATAATCCATTTATAATGGATCTCTGTCCCTCTCAGTCTCTCCCAGTCTCCGTCCAGGACCCCTCCCCGTTCCTTTTCCCCACCACGCCCCGAACCTCGGATCGGATACCATTACGGGCTTCGGTTCTCCCCGATCCGAAGTCCAGGGAAAAAGGTCCCCCGTCCATCCCGTTCTCCATATCCCACCGACTAAAGACCGCAAAAATTTGACAATGTTTCGTTTTGTTAATTGGAACACCCCTAATTAAAGCATATCCATGCGCTCCTGTGATCCATACAATCAATGCATGATTCAGATACTGGAGTTTCTCGGCAAGACTCCTAGTCATGCCGAACCTACTGCAACGATAGAGTAGAGAGGTTCGGATATTTAGTTACCAATTCATCTCGTTTTCCATGCAAGTCATGATAGACGGTCTATGCTTTCGCGGCAATGGTAATACTGTGGCTATGATACCCACAGACATAGCATAGTCATCATTGTGAAACAGAGACTCGGAAACGCTTGGAAACGCAACACAAAGCCAAGACATGTACACGTACTCTTCCTACACTATGTCTACGTCTATGCTTTTGCCATCCTATACCAATACAATTCGGGCTTTTGCTGCGAAATGATCTTCATCGTCCCTCGCACAGACAGAATAGAATCCGCATGTATTACCGTCTCAAGCATCCTCAAACATATTCCCATCCACCAACCTTCGCCGATCAACTTGTCTCATGTCACATTGCATTGATTTATCGAAACAGTAAACGATTCAAGGTAAAGAAGATTATCAATTGATACCTGCCAGCTTTTACCGCCGACAGCCTATATCCAATAGGGATTATCCTCCTCCCCGCAACCTCCATCCACGCAACCAGTGGATGTGGCCGAGCGTCCTGAGCTTTGGCTCTCTTTTTTCATCACCGTAATTTCATCAGCCCTTAATGTGAAACAAGTTGGACTGTACAATGTAAGGAAAACTGCCGGAGCAAGCCAAAAACAAGTAAGAAAAAACGTTGAATGATAAAAAGATGGCAAAAACAAAGCAAACAAAATACCCCCGAAAAAAAGACTCTGAGCTCGATACACCGAGCCGGTCTGTAACCCCAAGCAAAAGATAAAAATCGCCCTATAGTATAGTAAAGTGTCTTTCTCCATCTGCGACAAGTGCTCTTCATGTCGTGTAGCAAATGCCGTGCATCTACCTCTTTTTTTTTCCTCCACACAGGATGGTGAATCCTACCCACTAGACAATACTTGGTTCGTAATAGGTGAAGCTAGAACGGTAATCGCGCGAATTGAAGTGAATGGAAGTGATATGTATGTATCTTGAAAACGAGTGTGGGCGCAAGTATAAAGCCCAAGTGGCAAAGATGCCGTGTCGTGTGCCTGCAGAGCAGGAGAGCACCAAGGCCGTTTAGTGAAGCGAATTGCGGAAAGCAAGAGGCATATTGTACAATGAGGCAAGATCATGCTGTAGTCTCGCCTCATCCTCAACCCCCAATTATCTAACCTCGGGGTGAGGAACAAGACAGGATTGGATTACCCGAGGAGTCCATGTTCAGTGAGCGGTCTGCATCATACCGAAGCGCTCCTCTTCCAGCCGTCTCACGATATCCCGATCGCGAGCGGTTCGAGGGTCAGCATCAATGCCGAGGATTGATGAAATCCGTGTCTTGTCCTGTCCCTTGTGGTAGGTCTGGTTCTGCACATCCTTCTCAGCTTGTCCTGGGCTGGAGGTGGGAGTGATGGGTGTAAGAGATGAGGGGCTGCAGCAAGTGCCAGTCTTCCAAGCCTGCTCCAGCACGGTGGGAGATGCTGAAGGTCCATACTCGTTGGCGATGGTGGACCAGAACGATGAGCGGTGGGATGAGTAGATGGAATGCAGGCGAGAAAGATCGACATGCGAAGCATTGTGAGCGGGAGGTGAAGGCACAACAGTAGGCGCGGGAGCAACTGAGCAGTCAAGGCGCAGAGGAGGTGTAGTTCGGGGATAAGATGCAGCTCGGTGGAAAGAAGCATGGGGCATCTGAACTGGAACGTCGACGGCAGGCGTGTTATATGACTGGTGAGAAGCAGGAGGAGGGAGAGGCATGCCAGTAGGCTTGGGGAGGATTGATGGTAATCTGGGGACCTCGCTAGGGCCAACGATGCTGGGAAGTTGGATGTGGCTGGAGTTGTTGCTTGTGTTGTAGGGAGGAGGGCTGTAGCTTCGTACGCTTCCACCAGGAGAGGCAGAGCGAGAAACAGTCTCGCGTGCTGGGCTGGGGACGTTCACGTTGTGAGCCTGAGAGATTTCCATGGAAGCACCCGAAGAGACGGAAGCAGCACGCTTGTTGCGACGGTTGCTGCCGTGAGAGAGCTGGTGGTAGTGAAGGCGGCACGCCAACTCAGTCTTCTTGAGGTGGGCAGCAATGTACTTGTATGGCATCTTCTGGAGTCGAGTCTGAATGAGATATGACTCCTGCGTTTAGTGTTAGTAATGTGTTCAACAACTGAGCCGTATCATGTTGACTAACCTCCTCGTCACTCCAAGCACGTCCACCACCAGTTGATGAAGCCTTGCGGTTCTTGGTGATACCATAATCGTGACGGTCCATAGAATCCCGGGATGGGATATAAGGCGCAGCGACCTGAGCCATCTGATGAGAAGGAATGGTTGAGCTCATTGTCAAGGTAGTCATGAGTAATCTCGTTCCTGAATATTCCGTAATGGAGAGTCGTAAAGTCAGATCCGAAAAAGAGATTCGTGTATTTCGATAAATCGAAAGTCGTCGTAGAGTAGAGTGAAGCGATCGAGATTGTTGGAGAGATGCCGAGTGTGCAGTTTAAACCAGCGAGATAATTTGTCTCGAAAATACAGACACCGGAAGAGAAAGTCAAATCCTCGTAAGTTGAAACGGGATAGGATATTGAATTGGATCCAAGAAGTGAAAACCGAGTGTCGGTTTTGGTGAATAAGATGGTCAAAGAGTGTCAGCAGCCAAACCAGTTGGTCCAAGTTGGTACTGTAATGAGTGTGGTAGAGCTAGCTGTGATGAGAAAGAGTAGCTCGAGAAGCGAAGACAACACAAGACGCAACAGCGTTTCTTGCAGTTGGAGAAGAAGAAAAAGAAAAGAAAAGATAAGATGATGGGTTTGAGGATGGTGAATCCAAAAGATGGAAGAGGGAAGGAGGGAAAGAAGTAGTTTTAGAAGGGGAGGGGCAGTAGATATCCTTCCTTCCCTCCACTACAGAGTAACAGCGGTTTAGAGGCAGGTACCTGCCCTACTACAGAGTACAGCGACGGGAGATAGACTACGAGACAGGGAAGTCGCAAAACCGACTACGTAGAGTAAGGTACTGCACTGAACCTGGACGGTACAGCAGCACCCGCGTTACGGGGCAGATTACAACGGCCACGACGGTGGTGATGGTTCGGGCCATGCATGGGGTCGGGGATGAACAGGGCAGGGTTGCCTTGCCTTAGCTTGCCGTACCTTACTTTCTCCCACTGTCAGTGAGCAGGGGACCAGGGCGTACCCTTGTTGCATCTAACATCCTTTCCACGGGGGGTTTGACTTGAGCCTGAGAGGAGGCGTTCCAGGCCATGACAGGGGGGGTTCAAGAGTCTGGCAGATGTCTTGGCTGGGTGAATGTTGCAACAGGAACAAAACAATAAACTCCTCTCTACAGAACATCGCAGACGGAGCCGGTCGTAGAAGATGATTCATCCAGCATTTGTTGTTTCGGAATCAAAACAAATGCTACTGTATACGCTAGACCGACTATAGAGCTCCAGTAAACTAACTCTTAGAGGCAATAGCTTAACCATACGCTGGGCGCAAGACGAGACTGACACAAGACAGCAAATGAGACAGGAAGAGAAACAGGAAAACAACATCAAGATCAACAATCTACTACCGAATGATTGATTGATTAATTCTTGTGTCTGACTCTAATTATTACGAGAAACGCCACTGGAGCTTTACGGCACTATTAGTTCAATACAGAGCCCCATCTCGGTGAGATCTAGGCTGGGTCTAAACAAGATGGAAATTGACAAAAAAGGAATATGGAGCGAGGGTTTCCGCCAGAAGTACAGTACGTACGCCCGCCTTTGACTGACATGGCAGCCGAGGACAGGACAGGAGGCTCAAAACGATCACCCACATGATTGCAGTACTAGTAGATGCAGTGGCAGTGGGATAGATGGGATACTATGTACGTACCTCGTCTGTTCTGTGGCTCAACTCACCCATGCCTGGTAAAACGGTCGCCACCGTAGGTAGCGTCTTCAGAGAAGGGATTCAAACATCCATCGAACCCCGTACAACGGACATTGGCAAGGCCTGTGCGAAGTTTTTTAGCCTTTGCAAGTCTTGGCATCCGATCTTTTGAATCACTCTAGGGGAAAATGGCCGGCCGTTTGTTGAAGAGGAGAATGGAGAGCATCACAAGCCTCAGTTTTACGTACGCAGTTCTATTGCTGTTGTGGCCTTGTCCCTGTACATGATTCCCGTTGTGGCAGCTGTGCCTTTTTTCGGTTCGTGTTCCTGATCCTGTTCCTGTTCCTGGCGGCTTGCGACCGTTTCTTCTTCCTCTTGACAGCGGAGTCTTGTTGCGTTACATTGACCTCAGCTTCAGGTGCGATGCTGCAAGTAATAAGTTAAAGTACCATCCATACTTGGATCTTTTATCCTTGGCTCATAGCCTTGTTGTTCTGTAGGTGCTGTAGGTGCTGTAGGTGCTGTGCTGTATGCAGAGCACTTTATGTCCCCGGTGAATAATACGTAGCAAGGGGTAAATATCATATTGGCTCGATGACTTGTTCTTGGAAGGGTCCCTGCTTTTGATTTGCGAAAAGGCTTGTCTTGTCTTGCTGTCGTGGTGTTTAATTATTACCGCATCTGACACTCCCATCGTGCTAGAGTAGCTTCTAGACTAAGACCTAGACTGGGTAGATGTCCATCGTGCCGTGTGCATGATCTTCTCGTGGACCGTGATTAGGTCCCAAGCTGTTGGCTTCACTCAAGTCTGAGAGCCAAATCTGGCCCGGGCGTTGCACGCAGGGCAGGTCACGGCGATCGGATCACTGCCTTCTAAGCTAACGAATGTAGGTCATTTATGATGTACGTGCTCTCGGACGATGATGGATCTGTTAGTAGTAAGCAGTAGGGAACCGAAGGATTATGCTTTACGGCGTTAAACACCAAGACCCAACCAAATACAAATGTTTTGTTCAACAGCTGAAAGAGAGTTTCGTCCCCTACCTACATATTGAAACAGGCTGTGTAGCTCTTGAAGATCTTTGATCAGTGCAAGAGGTACAAACTGTAAGGTACTGTCTGTTCTCGGCTTGCACGGTGTTTGGTGGAGGACAGGGGATGTCATTGACGGGTGGAAACCCTGTCGTCTATCGTTTCGTGATAGGTGGGTGCAAGATATGCCGTCTATTAGGCGATGCGCACATACCATGGACGCCTCGATTTATAAATTTGCGGGACAACAAGTGCCTGTCTAATTTCGATATGCAGTGCTTGTTTGTACTTGTATTAATTAGTTAGCTCGACGTTGTAATCACAATCTCTGTGTGTGTTCATCTCATCTTGCCTTAGACACTACATACATACATACGAGAGGTGCATACTGATGCTGATCAGCCTGAAACTGTTTTGGATTTCAACTCTACGTAATGCGTGTCTTGTTGTTTACTCCAAAACAAGACAACTTATACAACCATAGCTATACCAAAGCCCTCTTATTGCCTATCCGTCAGTTTCAAAACTCCCTCCAACCAACTATCCGTAGTTCACTAGGTAGGTTAGCTGCCGCCGCCCCAGAGCCCCAGGCCTAGCCTAGCCTAGCCACAATGAAAGTCGAGTTCAAAGTCAAGGTCAAGGTCGAGCAAGGTCAGGGCCAGGGTTCAGGGATCCCCCCTTGAAACCTACTAGCGCACTGGCGTAATTTCAACCCGGACTCCAAGACTCAGTATCAGGGACTTTAGTCCAAAAGTGATAGACATTTGCGAAACCCGTGGAGCCTCGTCTCGTGATTGGCCAGGTTAATCAACCTCAACTATCCAAAACGCGGGTTTTGACACAAGATGTTTTTCTGGCCTACATACTCTGTGCTCCGTACAACAAACTCTTCAAACATCAACAAGGTTATTACGATATCTGCCGTGTTCATGCTGGTTTCCCCAGTTCAGGGAAAGGAAACGAGCTGAGTTTTGCCTCATAACGGAAACATTTTATTCCCCAGGCAAGGCCAGGGACGAGGATGGAAACACTCGGCCGGAAGAGACTATTTTCTTTTACGTACATCTTCTCGGATCTCTTTGCCTTCTCCTCATCAACTGCGGGAATTTTACAGTTGCAATACTACCTTGGCTACTACTGCCGGATCTCATTATTCTTCATCTATCCGTACGTACCTATTCTTGGTCCCTCGGAGCCCCATTCAGGACAAATTGCTACCTATCACAGTGGGCATGGGGAGATGATCACCATGTTCAACGGTGAGCCGGCCCTTCGTAGCGGCAAGCGAGCGAGGCGTTGTTGTAGCAGTCGATCTTCCCTTGTCAATCCCAAGATCTTTCGCCTTCATCACCCCATGCCATGACAATCCTACCTAATTAATGAACAAAGAAAATGCACCACTCACTAGTGTCCGCTGCATAATGCGTTAAACTCGGGTAGGGTAGTAGTGATAAAGATCTGACACGTACGCATATCTCACTTGGACAGATTCGTCTGAACATGTATGTTGCAGTACGTGTGGCGCTAGGAAGAAGCAAAACAACCTCTGGTTGTGAATTCTGAATGCCTTCCTTCAGGTGTTTTGCCTTTTCTGATGCACACGTCTAACATAACAGCGTCAAGAGAAACACATTCGACAGCTCGGATCGAAACATTCCCGGAAACCGGGTGCCCCTTATGACACTCTGCCGACCTGACAGGAGACCCTATGACGCCGGATGGTGGCGGTTCCTGTGTGAGGTGGTGTCTGAGGCAGCGATCAAACAATGTACAGATCCGAAACTCCAAGATCTCAGATGCAAAGCTTAAGATATGTTTTAGATAACCTCAGTTTCAAAACTTACTGACTATAACACTTGACACTTATACGGACGGCATTAATACACTATAGTCTAATTTTTTCGTTATTACCTACTCTACTTTGTCTAGTTTATATCTCTCTAGTAGTCTGTTGTATAAGCATCGTCCAAGCGTCAAATGTTTTATCCAGTCGCAACATTTTGCCAACATAGAACTAACCTCGGCATCGTTTCAGGAGTCTGTGCACCCAGCTGGTCCAAGCTGTTTGTTGAATGACCCTTGTGGGATTAGGGCTTCAGGTGAAGGAAAGATGTTCTCGAACATTACTCTTCTTGCAGGGGTGTGCGAAGGTAAAAAGTGTAGCTATCGTGAGCCGGGCTGTCCAGTTTTTTCAGAGGACACAGTCAAGACGGGGATATAAATTCCGCCACAACACGTGTAGGGCAAATGCGTACGCAGCCTTCTACAGGGTTCCTTGTTAATGATAAACCTCGTCGGGGTTTTACTTTCATTAAACGTGGATGCTAGGAAAAGTTTAACAGCCCGAGCATTTTGGCGAGTCCGATAGATGTAAGTGAAGGTGATGTGAGTGAGTAAGTAGTTTACACCGACATATCATATTCGTCCCATCTTGTGATAACCTTGATTAATGCCTCGGTGTGTTTACAGCTCATGACCTACAGGGCTGGTGTTTCAATATTCACCGTTCTATATGGTTGTAGCTTGAAACGTGACCGTAATGTTTGGGATCTTCCCATCAGCAAGTTTCTCAAAGTTCCCCTACCCATCCGTCATCCATCACGCTGTCGTATTCACAAGGGTATCATCGCTTGGCCCTACGGCTCGACAGATGTCCGAATCTTCAGTCAGCGTTCTTGCAACCGGGGTGGTTTCATGAACGGCCTACTGGGGGCTAGGTTGAGGTTTCGAAACGATGTAGTATGTTAGAAGTGGTTAAAGCACCGGCGGACATATGCAAGCTGCAGTTTCTAAAGAACAAGTCCGGACGAACAGTATTCTGATGATGCCTCACCGCAAGAAACTCGTATCTCGAGTGACTGACAATTTCAACCTGATGCTCTGGAGCTTCGGAATCTATTTCCCCGGCATATTAAGGCCTGTGGGCTTGTCATGTTTCGTTCGGATGGGGGAGATGCTCCGTGCTTCTTGTGCTTATTGACGTGGGCCGTCAGGCCATGCGGATGACAAGCGTGTTTCGAAGTGGGGATCGGCAATGCAACTCAGATGTGATAGACTCTTGTCTACAGCATATACTAGTACTGTACTGTAGTCAAGATAGTCTTGGACTGTGCCGGATCGCCACCGACATGATCAGAATTTGGTTACATTCCCGTCCTGCTAATCAGGTTTATCCGCGGGAATCCTTCAAACGGTTATCAAGATAGAGTTTCTTGGTTCGTCCCATCTTCAGTGTCGAGTTTAGCCATGGAACAGGACAGGTCTAGTAGACAGCAGATTACCCTATACCTTCAATGACAAGATGATTGCCAATGCAATTGTGTATGCTTTCTCTCGCCAAAAAGCTTCACTTGATCTGCTGCGTAGCTGTAGAACTTTCAAGAATATCCCATTGGGGAAAAGTAAATTCTATCTCCCGTTAAGAGTGTTGGCGTGATAGGACAAATTCTGCATCACCTAGAGAAGCTTGTTATGTGCAGACAAAACCGTACAATGTGGCATCGCAAGACTTGACATGCAAACAAGCCAAAAGCTTTGTACTACGTCCGAGAAACACTGCAAAGATCGCACCAGATCATATCAATAGAAAATATTTGCCATCCGTACGAGAAATAGATCGTCCGAGGCCCGGATCCGACGAGGGAGGGACTTGAGAGGTACACCGGTCAAATGTCACGATCTTAGCTCGAGACGCGACCAGATTGCCGGGTGTACCCCATTGTGTACAGAACAGTACTTCACGCTGGTAACTTAGAGAGTGGAGTGGAGAATTGGGGCAGATCCATCACAATGAGGGATGCGGCTCTGAGGCCAGCCTTGTTGAAAAAGGCACGTACTGTACCGCAAGGCAAAAGGACAGCGTCGCAACTACAATGGTGCCATGTTCTAGGAACCTTATATGTCAACTTTGTTATTAGGTTATCGCCGTCGCTCCCGTCCGTCCCTTCCACGAGGCGGGCCGTTGGAGTTTGTGATTGAATATCTCAAGTGGAGGCGGGGACAACCTCATCTTGCGACAGCAAACGAAACACGTGGAATGATTGAGGGGGAAATAAAGTTATATATAAAGGTTGGCAGACCCAAAAGTCCCGGTGAAGGCTTAAGATAGACCTGGCATATTAAATGAATTGCCCTGACAGCTATCTCAAGGTACGGATACACCTGCGCAACACACGTATTGTCAAGCCATCATGAATTGTAAAGAGTATGCATAAACGAATAGGTACCCAGACCACGATTGCTCGATACTAGATGGACAAGAGTGAAATTCGATCAACCAGACAGGGATTCATGCATTGTCTGATCGCTTCAAATAGCATCGTGAGATTGTGTCACTCGAGTAATTGACTAAATGGATAAGCACATAAGCGACATTGTTTGTCAAGGTCGAGTCGACAAAGATGACTCAAAAGAGGACATGGGGGCTTGCTGGCTAGCTGGCTGATTAAGTGGCTGAGCAGGGAGATGAGAGATGAGCTGAGCAGATGAGAAGGAATCGAGATTTCATGATATCAATGAGATACTGCAATTCAATCCTTGGTTTGAATGACTGATAACCAACCTTGATTGACGAGGCTTGAGGCTTGATCAGAATCGGTGGCTTGGCAACCAACTCGTTGGCCAAACAAAAGCCGATCTTAGCATTAGCGAGCGGGGCTTTTGAGCACGTACCTCCTTGGTACTTGTTTTCTCGTTGTTTCCTCGCCAAATCTGTACATCAGATGCAGTTATACACACTGTAAGCAATCACTCTGAACATACGCAGACTCACAGTACGAAGTGGCTTATTGACAAGAACCTTCTACCATCACGGACTTGCAGCTGCCCGCTTTTAAGAACATGGGTCGGTAGCTTTCAGTCGCGCCTGCCCATCTCCTCTCGCCCATTCCATTCTCCCCTTTCCACCACAGAAAAAAAAAGGGTAACCACGACCACCTTCCCCTCTCCCCAGGTCCCAGCGACTTCCAAGGTCCTGCCCGAGTTACTTTGTCTCGAAGTACCATCCATCGTCGCCCTTCCCCAGACCAGACCAGACCTTTCCCTTACTCTTGTCAATCCACCTTCAAACCCCTTCGATCTGACGGAACGGATCTGAGGTATCGATTGTACATCCCTCTTACAAGGCTACCTCTACAATTCTATACCAAACCAAACCAAACACACCCATCAAAAAAGCTGTCTAGCTGTGGATCCACTGTATCTGCATCGCACCCGGATCTGACCTTGTTCAACTACGATCAACTGCGACAAGCAGAAAAACCACAGTGAGCAAAAGCTTCGTCTGCCTGTGTCGTCACTGTCGCCTACCGAACGAGACGCGCATTTGCACACTCCCCTGCGGTCTCTCTTATCAACTGAAGTAAGTATCTCATTCTATACTTTCGTATACAGAGCAAACACCATCACCTGCATCTCGCATTCACTCATAATTCTCTCTTCCCTTTTCTGGCATGAGCTTTGTACATGTTTTTTGGTTGCGCGTTTTGTAACTTCCGCCGTTGCCGAGTTGAGATACAGCAACTGTGTAAGTTTCAATGAACTCAATCAATACCTCATCCACTCATCCATGTACCCTTTCACCTGTCACTCTTGGACAGATTATCTCTGATCCCATCTATTTGCTACCTTCTTCGCACATTCGCGCCTCCTAGCACATGTACATACAGCACGTTACGCGTACACATTTTTGTCTGGCTTAGAGCTGCCTTGCCGTACCTGTCATAGCCCCAGCACCAATCTCTTTCCACGTCCGAGTCTTCCAACCACCTCAAAAACAACGGGGCGTCCAAACTCACTATACTTGCCTCGGTCACCCACTGTACCGTTGCTGTAAGGCATATGACTTGCACTCGGTTACAAAGACTTTGAAAGCAAGCCCTCATGAACTTTGTATTTAATTTAATTTACCTTGAAGCCCCTACTGACCACAATATTCTTTTTCCAGCTGTCACACAAAAGTGTACAACAAGACAAAAATAAGGAAGCAGAAACTGCGACTAGTCGGTACTTGCGTGGAGACAGGAAAAAAGACAGCATCTCACCCTATCTTATCCTGATTCTTACCAACCAGAACACGAGGTTGGGTTTCCCCTACGCCCTAGCTCACTCACCAGCGAAGAACGTCGAATACTTTCAGAAACTCGCACCTCTTATTTGTATCAGCTTTGTAACGAATCGTTGCGCGATACTTGTACCTCTTGCTGTCCGACATACCTATCTGCGACATCTTTTGACTATACAGTCATTGTCGATTTTCTTTTTTGCCCGTGAGTAAATGTCTTTTCATTCCTGCGTCATTGTTGGATTTTCCAGTCCAAGCTTCAATTTTCTGGAGAGCCTCTCGCGTCCTGCGCCGTCGCGTCTTGTCGGACATTTTAGTGCCTATGAGCCACTACCGTATCGCAACACGACTAGAACGTCAATGCCGTACGAGTAGATCCGACCATGATATGTCGCATCATCTAAGCGACGCTGGAGCTATATCTTCTTATCATCGAGGTCATGATGTCGGCAATGGTACAACTCAGTTCAGTTCAGCTCACACCCTGGTCGCGTCACTCTCAGCTTGCGCGTGTTGCGGACCCACCTGGGTACTGTATACGTACCAGTCAGAGTCATCATAAGTCGTCTTGTATCGCAATACTGTCGCGTCAGCGTCTCACGACTTGGACATGATGTTGCTTGCTTGTTTTCATTTATTCAAAGTCTTCAGCACTAATACTTGTATCTCATTAGATCATGCAGCAGTGGCAAGTCGGGCCTGTCCCGGAGTATGTTTACTCTAACTCAACCCATCAACCAAATGAGATGCAGTGAGTATTGTCCTTAAATTGTCTGCTTTGTATCTATCATCTTTGGGAACCTTTTGCCTGCTACAAGGCCAAGTATTTCACTGCCATATATCGCTCGATCATCGTTGTCCGGCTACGGTCCACGTTCATTGCCTTTGATCGTGTCTCATGACCTGACTCATTACTTCTCCGCCCACCTCATAACTGTTCATCCATCAAAGCACAACTGCGCAGCCAGATTGCTGTTCGCTCGGAAGTAATTGAACGCTTGCAGTTATGAACATTGATTACTACCCAGTCATAAAGGTCATACCACAAGATAAAATCGCTAACCAAGGTGCCACGATAGCAACCCTCACCAACAATACCAGAACGACTTGAACCGTCGTAATGATCGCATGGAGCAGTTTCAGTACGGTGCTCCTCAGCCTAACATGGCACCGCAGCAGCAACAACCTCAGCAACAACATCATCCGGCGCCTGTTCAACCTCCCATGAATGTTCCCCAGCAGCCCCCTAATGGTCCTGCACCGCCCCAGCAAACGCCTACTCCTACGCCGGCCCCCGCGGGTCGGCAGCGAAAGCGCCCAGCACCTTCTGCCGCTCCTCCTCCAGCTACAGTTGCTCCCCCAGCTCCTGTCACACCCTCTCAAGTTCAACCACCGGTATCAGCTCCACCTGCGCCACAGGCAGTAGTCCCCCAACCTCCGCCTCAAGCCCCTACAGATGATGCGAATGCACAACCAATTGCGCCTCCACCGGCCAAGAAGAGCCGAACTAACACTCCATGGACACCGCAAGAAGAGCTTCGCTTGAAGCAGATGCGAGATGCTGGCAACAGCTGGGCAGAAATTGCCAAAGTGAGTACTGTGTATTGACTTACATGACTTTTATGCTAACAAATTTAGACTTTCCCCACTCGCACGGAAGGATCTGTCAAGAAGCATTGGTACAAGGACATGCACTATGCGGAATTTGCTGAGGACGAGGTAATCACTGTTCGCACCGACCGTTGAGCAACCAAGCTGACCTCCCCCTCATCAGAGTCAAGCGTTATTGAATGCAATTAAGGAGTACGAGAACAACAAGTGGAAGTCCATTGGGACGAAAGTCGGAAAGCCTGCCAAGGTAAAACACTCACCTCAGAAGTAACATAGAACACGAAAAGCTAATATTCTCAAATAGGCTTGTGAGCAGTATGCCAAGGAGCATTTCCCCGGTAAGGCTACGAAGCTTCGTCTTTGACAAGAAGAACTCACTTAACTAACATAAACAGACCTTTTTGCCAGTTCCAAAAGATAGGAGAAGCGGACTCCACCTAAGTCTTGACCGAGTACAGTTCAGCGACCCCGGAACGCTAAAATTGCGGTGACCCAATGCGACATCTGCAGCAAAGGGAAAAGACGAAAAACAAAACTATCATAAAATCAGCAGTGGCGTCTGCGTAGGATACACCCGGGAAACTGTTTAATGTTTGTTAATTATGGACTTCTTTCTCAGCCTTTGATGAGACATGGCAGACAGCTTTGTTACCACTCTTTTGGACTGGTTATGGTTGGGAAATGGGTACGGCGCGGAAAGGAGGAAAAACATGGAAGAACAGATGCAGAAAGGTATTGGTGTAATATTGGTGGATGAAGGATGTTCGAGAGGAAGATGAAGCCGTTTTGAGACGGGGAGTGGCCAAGATGACGGCTACCTTCTGCTTGTTTTCTCTTCTCTTTTCCCTTCTTGCCTTGGTGAGAGGAGGAGACTTTTCGTTTTAGGTTTGATTACTTATACCCCAATGCCTGGAGTTGAACCCTTGCGCACCTAAAACAATGATCCTTTGAACGAGTGACGTGTTTATGTATACATCGTGAACACTTGCAGATGGAGGAGAATCTGACACTGGTGTGAACATCAGGATATGTGACTCAAGACTTGACTGTTGAACTGGACGCTTACGATTGTTGATCGACTCGTTCGAACATGGGGCGTCCAGTAGGTAGGTCTAATAGCTGTTGGGCCATGGCGATGGGTGTTTGATAGGCCTACAGACTTGACCAGGATCAATGATATGGCATGTTTTGAGTGTTCCCTGACAGGGTGTTGCATGGGAAGGGCTGGCTAACTTGCTGGGTACCTGTCAGGCGGCGGGATTTGTGGCGGCGGGAGAGAGCGTTGTGTGACAGAAGAATGAGATGTGAGAGGTAGAAGTGACAACGGCGATGCATGATGGCGTCGAAGGACACTAGAAGGTTATAAAACGCCGATTTATTACAGTTTTGCTAGTTGCAGTATGCATGTACATGAAGTCGAGTGAAGTACCAGCAATGTGTACGGATACTGTATGTACAGAGTATACATGGGTACAAAGCATTGCTGTACTGTACACATTCGGTAGGAAGAGGAAAACTGGACCGGAATGAAGGGGGCGGTACGTATTGTCATGAGCAGGGATAATGAATCTCTGACCTGAAATCTGGGGTGATATTGTGTTCATGCACGGTCTTTGGTCGTGGTCTGATAAGAAAACCATTATTTAGAAAAATTGATATAAGGAAACAGTGCTTTGCAAGTGACTATTTGATGGTTACTGTGATTATGGAATACGACGACGGGTATTGACGATCAAGACAAACTCAATCGTTGGCTTGAACTCTGTTAATGAGCGAGGGGATTCAGGTCCCAACGGGAATACGGATACCAAGACATGATTTACATTCTTTAAAACCCGCACAAAGCAAGGGGGAACGTTGCGTAATTGTCTTGAACAAAGCACTTCGGACATAGCCTCAATTGCATAAATCCTGCATCAATTTAAGCCATCGTCGCTATACGAAGGTCTTCTAGAGATCAACCAGAAGGTAACATCGCCTGTTGATGGATAATCAGGGGTCAGGCTAGTTGCTGTTAGTGTTAGTAGCAGTAGCCGGGGGGTCTGAAGCGCGTGATCGCAGACGAACCGATCACCAAATTTGGGTAATAGAGAGGTTTGATTGGGTGGATGAAGTGTCTTATCTCCAGAGCGGTTTAGTGTGTCAGTGCATCTAAACGAAAATGGTGTTGCTTGTGTCTGGTCTGTGTCTCTTTCCAGTTGGGCCTGGAGTCTCGGCACGCTACAAGAGGGGCGAGCAAGCAATCAGTCAGTCAGTGCTTGTGCTGGTTAGTGCCTGAGTCCGAGTCTGGTGCAGTCAGTTCTTTCCATCCCGTCCATCTTTAATCCCTCCTCCTCCTCCTTCCCCGGATTTCTCTCTCTTGCGTCTCCGTCCGTGTGCGTGTGTAGATACTCGTCTTTTCTTTACTTGTTTATTCCATCCTTTACCCTCTTCCTTCTTCGTTAATAAAGGAAGATTGTATCGGTGGAACTTATCAATCGTTTACTCAACTCCATTCGCTGTCACACAAAACTGAGTCCCAATCGACCGATCACCGATCCCAGAGAAGCACGAGAAAAAAAACCTACGCGATAATTTCTCTCAACAACACTGAACTTCTTCTGCTCTCGTTGAGAAGAAGGTTCTTTGAGAATCATTCCAAGAAGGGAGGAAAAGGGTTATCTTCTGGAGACCGAGGACGCGCAAAACTGCTCGGACCGCATTCCAGCACCCTTTTTCGTTTTTCTTGATCATAGACTCGCAGAAGATCCGAGCTCTATTACCAATACGATCGCTATCAAAGCATTCATCTTAATCAACGAAAAAAGCAACCCAAGTCGCTCGCTTGCTGGGTCTGTTTTTATTTGATTGTCGTTTTTCTCGATCAAAACAGCCGTCGTTACCTCACAACACTTAATACCGAATCGTTAATTCGGAGGCGCTTTCGTATCAACGCCTCTTAATCCGAACCGAATTGCATCAGTACATCTTTTAGTCGACTATATCTTATTCATAATGCTGCGATCTCTTGTTCTCGCTGCCCTTATGGGCGTCAGCTCTGTCGCTGCTGTCAAGTGCACGCGCAGCAGCCACTGTCCCGAGGAGTCTCCTTGTTGCTCCAGTATGTATCCTCCGCACACTGATGGATTCATCAAATCTAACGTGTTCTAGCTTATGGCGAGTGTGGTGTCGGCGCTTACTGCCTTGGTGGTTGCGACCCTACAATGTCCTTCTCTCTCAAATCTTGTGTTCCTGCTCCCGTCTGCCAGGATCGCAAGATGAAGATGAACTCTCTTGACAAGATTGTTGACATTGGCAAGTACCTGGGTGACTCTGATAAGGCCGACTGGGTTGCGCAGGGTGAGCCTGTTGTTTTCAACGACAACGTTCTTCTTACCATGCCCAAGGATAGTGTCGGTACTCTTCTGTCTTCCACCGTCTACATGTGGTATGGTAATGTCAAGGCTCGCTTCAAGACTAGCCGTGGCGCTGGTGTTATCACTGCCTTCATTCTCTTCTCTGATGTCAAGGATGAGATCGATTACGAGTTTGTCGGCACTGAACTCGGCGATGCGCAGACAAATTATTATTTCCAGGGAATCACCAACTGTAAGTTGTTCCCAGGTCGCACAACAAGGTAGCCCCTTGTTTGTGACACAGCGTGGAATACTCACGTGATCAATATGTGAAACTTGACAACGGATGGCTAACAATGTCGCTAGACGAGAACTCAGAAAACATCACTCTCTCTGATACCTTTGCCAACTTCCACGACTACGAAATCCGATGGACTCCTGACAAGATCGAGTGGTGGGTTGATGGCAAGATGGGTCGATCTTTGAACAAGAAGGATACCTGGAACGATACCTCCAAGAACTTCATGTTCCCCCAGACTCCCTCCCGCGTTCAGCTTTCACTATGGCCTGGCGGTAAGGAGGGTAACGCTGAGGGCACTATTGCCTGGGCCGGAGGTCCTATCGACTGGAACCACCCTGATGTTGAGAAGAGCGGTTACTACTATTCTGCTTTTTCTGATGTCGAGATTGAATGCTACAACGCCAAGTCTGCTCCTGGCACTAACAACGGAAAGAGTTACTGGTACAACAACGAGGCTGGTACCAACGACACCATTGTTGACGGTGACAAGCGTCATACCATTGCTTCTCTGATGGCTTCCGGTGAGGATATGGATAAGGGAAAGAAGGCAGACAAGAAGAAGGAGGACAAGGACGATGACAAGGACAAGGACAAAGACAAGAAGAAGGATGATGATGACGACGATGATGATGATGAGCCTGCTACTATTCCCGGTGGCTCTAACGGTGCCCCGGCTAACGACCACAGCGACGATTCGGACAGTAGCTCAGGCTCTGGCTCTGGCAGCGCCCCTAAGGGTAACCCCGAGGGTGACGATGATACTGAGCCCGCTGACACCACCAACTGTGATACCAGCAGCTTCAACCAAGAATGCGGCGGCAAGTCAGGCTCCAAGAGCGCTTCCCAGGATGGCGGTTCCAGCGCCGGCTCAAGGAATGGTGCGAGTGCGTTGGCCATCATCATTGCAGGCGGAGCCCTGTTCTGGCTGTAGTCATCAGCATTCGGTGTTTGTCTGATTGTCCGTCCTTGCGATTCCTGCCCCCATTGACTCTCTCTCACCGCCCTTTATTTTATATAGCATCTCACTGCGCCTTTTCTCTAGCATTTTCGTTGGCTTTGAGATTTTGTACGTAATCTTTCTCTTCTTCTTTTTCGAGTGTACATTTCGATAGTAGAGGGATGATAATGGTAAACGGGTTTTGCATGGCAATTGATCTTTTTAAAACATGTGGTTTCTTATGCAATGATGGCAGGATGGGTTTGTTATAAATAATGGATCATCTGGTCTTACATACCTACTGAAGGATTTATATATGTGTCAGCTATGTATATCCAAGTTTGTGGTTGATAAGTCGGTGATACTCTGTTGGGCGTCATGGCATGATGAGAAGATCCGTGTTAAGATGACAGACTACT
Source organism: Fusarium incarnatum (assembly GCA_004367075.1). Taxonomy (NCBI): domain Eukaryota; kingdom Fungi; phylum Ascomycota; class Sordariomycetes; order Hypocreales; family Nectriaceae; genus Fusarium; species Fusarium incarnatum. Next base: position 52,429 of record QGDZ01000116.1, on the reverse strand, counting down.
AAAATCTGACAGTTGTCATGTGGCAGGACCCGAAGGATTCTTTTTTGATATGAATGCCTGTCCTTGTCTTCACCTTCATTCTTTGTTCTGACTCATGAGAAGCTATGGTCAACAAGAACTGGTTTGGACTGGACAGCTCGAGTTTAATCGCAGCGGTCAATCATTTCAGCCCTATCTTGAACATACCATCGTTAAGGTATCGGAATAAGAAAGCCTCATGGACATGGCTAAAAGCGCCTCTGAACCAATCCTTCCGGTCCTTGGCAGATTTGTGTAAACGCGAAGCATCTAAGCGCTGCGAAGCCTTGTCACTTAAACGCCCCCTTCCCTTGGAGGAGAGGAGTGTTGGTGAAACTTGAGGGATTTGATTGGAGGATGGATTACCGTTGGCTTGCAGTACCGCGTTTTGTTTCGTTTCATGTTACAGCCCGGGCCACTCGCTATAACCAGTTGCTCTGTGGCTGTCATTCCAGTGGTGAACAGCCCTACAAGTGACCTATGGATGCTCTGATTGTTCGCTCTAGTCACTGCAGCTATCCATACGGATGCAATGCTTGTGTTGCACAGCCCCTTGTTCGGGCAGCTACAGCCTACAGCGGGCTTTTAACTTTTTCTTACCCCTGGATCATCCAAAGGATCAGCCAAAAAGCAATCTATTCCAGGCGTTTGCCGTTGGTTCTGTTCCAATCATGACGCTGCGCCTCCACTGAATCTGTCTGTTCAAGGATGTGCTTGACAGAGTGAATGGGGGATTCTCTCTATGTTCTGACATGGATTACAGTCCTTCATTCCTTGTTCCCCTCGTTGAGGCTGATGCTTACTTTGTTCAGAGGTTTATATATATCCCGTCAATCATCCCTACTGGGTTTCCCTTTTTCTCACAGCCTCAACAGAGACAAAATCCTTTGAACCCCATTCAGCCTCCCTTCACTTATATTTCTAGCTCTTCCTTAAAAGATTGGACTGGTTCCTTATCTTTTCATTTGTTACAACACTTTCACTTCCACTTGATACCCAACTCGACATTGACTGCCGATTGATATTGTATATCATACTACAAAAGGATCACGATCTGAAACGAACAAAAACCAAAACGATACCCAACGACACTATGAAGTTTACTTCTGCTGGCCTCATGGCCTCTCTCGCTGCTTCAGCTTCTGCCCTTCCCCAGTTTGCTCGCAGCTCATACCCCGCCCCTTCGGCCTCAGCCTCTTCTTCTCCTGCCCGTATTCTCCTCGGAAACTCTGGTCACATCTACGTCGCCGACTTTACCCCCAAGACGGGCAAGTTTGAAATCTCAATCAATGAGACAATTGAGGGTGGAAATTCGTGGATGGCCTTTGCTAAGCCCAACTTGGTCTACGCCGTCAATGAGAACTCAAACGAGCTGCGCCTCTTCAAGATTGACCTGAAGGAAAATACCCTTACGGAGGAGTCCAAGAAGACTGGTAGCGCTGGTGTAGTGCACCTTGAGTTCAACTCTGACAAGACTCGTATGGTTGGTGCTGCTTATGGTAACGGTACCATTGATGTTTGGAACGTTGAGAAGGGCGGACTCGAGCTCATCAAGACTATCGATTCTCCTGGCAAGCTCGGTCCCAACAAGGAGCGTCAGGATTCTCCTCATCCTCACCAGGCCAACCTCGACCCTTCAGGCCGTTACTTTGCCGTCAATGATCTCGGCACTGACTCGATTGTTCTCCTTGACTCCAAGGACGATACCTTCAAGGATACGAACATCCCCATCGAAGCCGGTTGTGGTCCTCGTCATGCTGTTTTCTACCCTCGTGGCAAGGACAAGGCTACTCACTATATCGTCGCCTGTGAGCTGAGCAACCAGGCCATCGTCTACTCTGTGACCTACAAGGCCAACACCATGTCCTTCAAGAAGCAACAGTCCATCTCTACTTACGGCAAGGATGCTCCTGCCAAGGACATCAAGAAAGCTGCCGTTGGAGAGATCATCCTTGCCCCTAACAACAAGGACATCTACATCTCCAACCGTCTCTCCGGCCAAAAGACCGACTCTATCGCTCGCTTCACCATCGCCGAGTGTGGCACTCTCACCTACGCTGATACTGTCTCCTCTGGCGGTCTTCTTCCCCGCATGATGAGCTTCAGCTTGGCTGCCAAGCACATCTTCGTCGGTAACCAGGACGGCACCAACGGCCTCGTCGCTCTGAAGCGAGGCGCCGATGGCAAGCTTGTTGAGAAGCCCGTCGGTAGCCTCCCCGGCTCTGTGTTTGGCGAGCCTCAGTTCGGACCTCAGTACGTCCAGCAGATCGCATAAACAAGTTGATCTGTGAATGTATTGTATTCTCTTCTTTCTCAATGGCGCTTTTGGTGTTTCTTGGGCTTGTAGGATATATCCAGCTCTGCCCTAGGAAAATTAAAGGGCATGATAGTTTTTGCAACGTGTTTTTCTTATAGCATTTGTCAATTGACAATTCAATTCAATTCTTCCGAAAGCCTGGTATCAAAAAATAAGCAACCGCTATGTGAAACAATTCGTAAATGAGACATCCAATGTAATACTGTGTGATCCTTTGTTCCTCTTTCTTTCTTTCTTTCTTTCTTTCTTTCTTTCTTTCTTTCTTTCATCAAGTTCAATCTGAGAAACTTGAATCACTTGACATTCCTGCTCCTCCGCGTCCTGACGTATCCTCCAATCTTTCTTTCACATGCCTGTACTCTTCATCGAGTAGCTCTGGATCTGAGCACTTGTGCGCTGTCTCGAAGTCCACTAGGACAGCTTCACCATCGGCTCCGATGAGGAAATTGTGTTTGTTGATATCTCCATGCAAGATTCCTAAGTCGTGCAGCTTGCGCAGACTATGTTGGCAAGCAGCCAAGTCTTCAGGCTCAGCGGTCCTCGCACCTCGGACCTCCTCGACTAGAAAGCCAATGACTCTTCCATTCTCATGGATGTGCCCCAGAAACTCGGGTCCGATGCCCCGGCCGTGAATCCACTCGTAGGAAGTCGTCTCGGCAGCAAAGTAAGGAATCTCCCAAGGAAACTGCGCAAACTTGGCCAAGACAGGTTTCTTAAATTTAGGGTGCATCACCCTTGAAACCGTTTGCCTCACACGCTCAAGCTGTCTCAGCTCGAGATGATCGATCATAGTATCATGCCAAACATTTCCAATTCCTGGCAGACTGCTCCTTCTTGTCTCGCAAAAGAACGGCTTCCCTGTATGTCCATCTTTACCCACCCGACCTTCGTTCCAATCTCCGGGTGGAAAGACGGGGAGCTGTGGGAGGAGGATGGGTTCGTAGGTGCGGTCTTTTGGGGGGATGAGACCGCCGTCTAGAGTAACGTATCTTACGTGGGTGTCATCGACGAGGAAGCGATATTCACTTTTTTCGTCCGTTTCTGAGTCCGTGAGGACGGCGAGTAATCTGACGTTGTTGTTGTGTTTCATTTTGGTGAGTAAGGGACTCAGTAAGAGGTTGAGTCCCAGGGTTGTGATATATCGTGGACAGTGGTGGTAGAGAAACGTGGGGTAAACTCAGAATTGAGTGGAGCAATGGAGATTAAAAACAGATAGATAGATAGTTGAGTGATTGATTGATTAGAGAGAGTAATTGAGAGAAAAGAAGAAGAAGAAGAGAAAGGCCAGTCTTTAAAATGTCGTTGAGGCCCCTGGGTTCTGGGTCTTCTCTGGGTCTGGGTCTTGGTCTGGGTCTCTGAGTGAGGGGGTTCGCTGTACTGTATGTACCGTACTGTAACAATGGGCAATGGCAGGTCTCGGTAATCTGTATGTAATTGCGCTTTGACTCGTAAAGACTGGACTGGACGGGACATGGATGAAGTGGCCCCGATACTAACAGCTGTGGATTAGTCTACTACAATATAAGCGAGGCCAATAGTCTGGTGATTGTCACCAGTTGAAGTCATGTTTCTCGTGATTATTGATAGGAAATTCGTATACATAATCTATCCGCGTATTTACTATGCCACTCTACAACTGATTCTCAAGATATATAGGTACTCACAGTCAGTGTCAGTAGTATCGGTTAGTCAGTCGTTCGGTGATCACCTACACTAAAGATAGGGCGGATCCATTGCACCATAGGTAGCTAGTAGCTAGTAGCTAGTCGGTGCTATCACAGACTATGGGCGGAACGAACCTCCCCAGCTTCCGAGTGGGAACCTCAACCCAAGTATGTATTAATTATCCTAAGGGTATCCGTAATGATGCAACTGTCGGTATCTTTTAGCGATGAACTTAGTCCGAGTCATGGCCCTGTCATGTCGTGTCGTGTCGTGTTTGTGTAAGTGAAAGTGAGGCGGTTCGCTTACTCCGTCCCCTGTCAGAGAGCACAGAACAGAACAGAACAGTCAGGGGGTTCATTTAGTCAGGGTGAGTGACGTGACTAAGTTTGTTAATTTATGGTCTGTATGTCATTGAGTTGAGGCTTAGAAAAAGCAATGTGATCTTCATTGCTGAGCTTAGCTTCTACATGGTATATTACTACCCAGGTATAATACTGTGCTGTAGACTATATCACCAGGTTACATTTCCCCACGGGCTGCAATTGATAGAGTATCCAATCATGTGTTATTCAAAGATGCACGCACTTTTCAATGGTGTCGTACGATTGGTAACCGGATGTTGCTCAAATGCCTCAATGGCTGGTTGATGCGTTGCGTTGTCAACTCAACTAACCACAACAGATGTGCAGTTCATGTATTCATCTTATGAGCTGGATACACTAATTCATTAATATATATCTGATGAATACTATTCAATGACTTGTACAGTGGTTTCCCATAACTACCGTCAGATAGATACTCATTCTGTACAACTACCAACCTCTATACTACTCTCAATGATATCTCCCCTTTCGCTATCTCACCTCAAAACTCACATTACACAACATTCTCACCCATACACAAATCCTCGCCTCAAACCGCAATGATTGGAACATGTCTGCACGTCTTACCCTGACCCTCGAGCCACTACATCTCGTCGGGCTGCAGCGGCATATGCATTACTACCATCCTCAGCGGTTACTCAAGAACGCTCTCTTCCTTTTACCCTTTACTGATATGACTTGAGATTTCTGCCTGATATCTGACTTGGTGATGAGTACCTATTTATCTATCTTGAGGCCTTATCCATGTGGATGAGCATCCTTTGTTTTGCACGATGATTGTTTACTGATGTTGCCAACGCCTTTTTGCACTTTAATGTTTCAGATACACTTATTCTATTTCATTCTATTCTTTAATTACTTATATTGAATTGCTGGCTCAAGGATGTATATCCCACTCTCTTCGCGTCATATGCACGTCTCCGTGGCTGATACCCAAGACCATGGATCCCTTCAATCCAACGTTTTCACTCTTCAACCACTCATGAAGCTTCTCTACAGTTCATGCAGTCAGGTCTCAACAAGCCATACAAAGAGACAGTTCTCAGACAATCCATCCAAGAATAATAACATCAAGATTGGTCTCATTGTCGGCTTCACTCTTGCTGCCTTCCTGGCCATTGTTTTCACGTTCTTGTACTATTACTATAAATCTGCCAGATTTACTTTCCCCAAGAGAAGGAAACATCATCGGCATCATCATCATCACCACCAAACTCAAAGGAGGCATACTGGGCACAAGTCACTCAGTAGCGGAGGTTCGAGACATTCAGATACGAGTGCTGCTCCTCCTCCTCCTGCTGATGATGCTCCGCCTAAAGATAAACCGGCGGATGGATAGCAAAGGAGGGCAGATGGATCTGCTGCCTTTTGGTAAGCCATTCTATGCTCTTGCTTTGTTTGTTGACATTGAATTGAGGCTAATTCCTTTTCAGATCATCCAGTTTCATGTATATTCTACTGAGTGTAATAGCGTCTTTTCCTTCCCTTAGCAACTGGCAGCTGTATCACTGTCGTGATGCTCTATAGTGTCATATGTATTCTACAGTCTATCGTTTCTAGAAGTCATCAAAATCTCATTCCATCTTAACCCATAGTCTCAAACTCCAACATGCGACTCTCATATGTACCTCAAGCAAAAGCAGCTCTCTCCCTCTGTCCAAATAAACCTGGCCTCTCCCATCCTCCATCTCCATATATCTGAGGCGCGTCCATCTCGTTCGGTATGGGAATCCCCCCTCGATGGGAAGTCCAGCGATGAAACACAGGCTCAGGTCGCCGTGGGCCCCAATTCGGGGAATCTTGACTATGGTATAGTCGTTGGTGTCGACAGTTTGGATGATGTCGGAAATGTTGATGTTGATTCTCTTGTTCCTGCTCCGAGTCGAGACTTTCTTGGTTCTCTTCGAGATCGGTGTTGAGATGAGTTACTGTGTGATGATGTCGGCGGGAGTGACGGTGCTGATGAGGACGGGTATGAGTATGTGTTTGAGTATGGACTTGGTGTTGCTCTCTTTGTTGTCTTTCGTCCTGTCGGGCTTTGGACTGCTTGAAGTGTTTCCAGTTCCATATGAACATGACAGCTATTATTATGGTGGCCAGTATCGTCAATCCGACTACTATTCCCACTATTCCGGGACTTGTATCTCGACGGTGTAGTTGGTGAAGGTTTCCTGGTAGAACGGAGTCGGTGCTGTTGATAGCCTTATATGATAGCAAATTGCTTGATGTTTGAGCCATGCTGTCAGTAGCTAGGCATGAAGCACAGGATAATTGTTCATTTCGAGTGAAATTGATGAGAGGCATATTGATCTTATTGCAGTCTACTGCGAGAGCTTAACTTGAACACAACAACGAAGAGAAAGAATGGCGCTGTGAAGTAATATATATACCACCGCGAGAGCATGCCATGAGACGTCACTCCTAATATACGATACACTCAACAATCATCTTCGCATAAATCCTTTGTCAATCATCACAAACACCCGCATATCGCCTTTGCTCCCATATTCGCTACGAGCGGGTGTTTGGTCAAACATCTGCACAATACCAATCCGTCGGTATAGAAGAGCCAAGCGTATTGTAACACAAAATGCATTCTAGAAGATTGCCATATACAAAATGCCAAACAAACCGTCTAATCTATACGTACTCAAGGAAATCACCTCCTCTCCCTCCTTCTATCATCCCTCCTCCGTCTCCGCTCATCGGCCTCAGCATCACCCTCCTGCAACCCCCTTATCTGACCCAACGTGCTTCCGATAACATCCTGCAGCCTCCCGCCCTTTCGGACAAACCGATCATAGAATTCACAGTCGCGATGTTGGGCACCACGCGCGTTCAGGGAGATGATGGTGCTGGACATGGCTTCGAGTTCTGTCTTGAGGGTTTTGAGATCCAGACCTTTTTTGTAGCGACGTTGGCGACGACGACGTCTGCGGTCTTCGCGGTCTTCTTCACCTCGGCTGGGTCTTTGATCTTGCTCTTCTCTGTAACCTTGGCTCTGGCTTGGATCTTGTTCTTTCTCTCGTTCCCGACCGCGGTCGTGGCGACGGCGTGGCTCGTAGGGCGGTGGATAGTAAGCCTCTTCTTGACGAGAATCATAGTATGGCTCTGCAAAAGTAACACGTTGTCTCCTCCTCTTTCTCCTTTCTTTATCCGACCCATATCTCTCTCCTTCGTCCTCAACATCCCTACTCCTCGGAGCCTCTCTACTTCTATCCTTCTCTTTATCCCTCTTCCTCTTCTTATCCTTCTTCCGATCATCCTCACCTCTGGGTCGTTCACTCTTGTTGCTGTTCAGCATACCAATCACAAACTCTGCAACACCTCGAAAGTCCTCAGGGTTGATCTGGTTACTGCTAGTACCCCGAGCCCAATCGCGGGTTCGCTTCTCAGAGGAGGTCTGGCCCATGGCTCGTTTGGCAGCAGACTTTGCAGCAGACTTGGCCAGGTTCTTGGCGAATGTTTCCATGAAACTGGGTTCCTGTGCTAGTCGACCACGAGAAGACTGGTCCTGCTTACCGAATAATTGCTCAGCGAATCGATCCATGGGTGGCTCTTCAGGTTCGTCTCTCAGATGGTTGAGAAGAGTCTTGGAGATAAAGTACAGAAGTAGGGAGCAAAGGTGATGTTCGTCGTCGCTGTCGTACTCGTCTTCGAACTTGTCTTTGGCCGATGTCTTGACTTCCTCTTCTACCTCGCCGACCTGAGTTTCTTCGAGTTCTTCTTGAGGCTCTTGTTCGATTGCTGTATCCTTTTGGGAAATCGAGTCGTGAGCTGCAGCAACGTTGTTGCTTAATCCCTCGGCTTCGCCAGACTTGAACGAAAGATGATCCAGGATTGCTTTAATGGAAGGAAGGGAAAACAAAAATAATGAACGTGCTAGTCAGTCGGGCAAATAAGCTGGTGTTGCAAATAATGCAGTCGCCTGTCCAAGTATACTCTGTAACACAAGACCAACATAGTGACAGCAGCCACCCGACGGCCCTTCTTCTATTTAAATATGCCAAGATTCTTTGACTTGTTGAAATAGTCCTACTCGACTCATGAGGTACCAAGTCAGGTGAGTCGCGTCAGGTTCGTGATGGTTGAGACCGTAGATGATACTTTTATTAGGCTCATGGTCACGCGCCAAAGGCGGCAATGCAGGAACATGACCGCGCTGAGACATAGTGGTGACCAAGAATTTGTACCTAATGATCGCCTTGTTTCTCATCATATAAAGGTCTGACTAGTCAGTATGATTGAATTTTATTATATTTTAGAATTTCCCAACTGTCGTGATTGACATTTCGTCAGGCTTGCTCATCAGATGCTGATGCTCTCTGATACCATATTAAAACATGGCCAACCAGACGCCATCATAATACGGCTCGCCATGCTTGTCCATTATTGCGACCAGGTTGCCTCGTAGCAAGCCGTATATGCTATTTTCGTGTCCCATCCATGTCTGTAAACGCCTTTCTGAATGCATTCCTACTGCTGTCGTCATGCCCGTCATGCAAAATGCAGCAACAAACTCGTAATAGTAAATTCAACAATAGCCCACTTAGCTCAGCAGCTCCCTGATGTCTTCGATGCGTTGAACCTTCTTCTCTTCGTCATTCATCATACCCAAGGAGGTAGCACTGTTTTCTTGTTAGCCGGGCCCTTCGTTTTGTCACAGATAGAACTCACATAAACTTCTTCCGCTCCTGGACCTTGAGCATCCGCTCTTCTACACTTTCTTTGACCACAAACCTTTTGACCTGTACCTCCGACTCTTGACCCATTCTGTGCACTCTGTCGATGGCCTGAGCCTCAACCGCGAAACTCCACCAGGGATCCATCATGAACACCCGTCCAGCGGTCGTCAAGTTCAGACCGACACCACCGGCCCGTAAACTAAGCAAAAGTATCGTGAACCCTTTCCGCTCAGTGAACTCATGAAGTACCGCTGCTCGCGCTTTCTGGGCCATTGATCCGTCCAGTCGAAGAAACTTGATGTTCGCACGTGCGAGAGCAGGCTCGATAAGGCTCAGAAAAGAGGTAAACTGGGAGAACACCACAGACTTCATCTTGGGATGTTCTCGTCTCAAAGCTCTCAATTCAGACATTAGCGCGACTACCTTTGCCGAGGAAGCGTTGACGCCAACCCGCTGTAGGCTGATCTTGGGCTTCTTCGACATCAAATCAGGATCATCATCGTGGCGTACAACCTCGAACAAGTCTCGTTTGTTGATCGGCTCGCGACAGCTGAAACATCTAGGTACCTCTGCCTTGGAAATTTGATGATTGATATAATCAAGCAAGCACTTTTTGCACGCCGAGTGCCAACAGCCGGTCACTGTCTGATCATTCATTGGCTCTTCAAAACATAAAGGACACTCATTCTCCGCCTCATCACGAATCTGTTCCAGTGCATGGGCTCCAAAGGTTTGATTAGACTCCCTTGACGCTTCATCTGTCACTGCCGTGAACGAGGTGATGAGCGACTCCAGGTCCATGTCATCTGCAAGCCCGGCAACTGCATCAGCAGCCGCTCCAGCCTCAACTTCATCCGCCACAATGTCACGGTTGCGGACAAGAACAGGATGACAGCATGACTGCCGAAGACGTAAAATCTGAGCAAAGATTGTAGTGAAGGCCTTCATGACAGTACCCGCCTCGACATTTTGTGAGAATGTTCTTTTAGCCTTGTTGAAGATATAATTATAGACGTCTCGCTCTGTCTCCGAGAGTTCGACGTCAACAATCTCAATTTGTTTAGGCGGCAGGAGCACAAGCGGTTCGCCATCGGGCGTTTTCATGTCCTTTGTACGCCGGAGCACAAGAGGCTCTAAAACGGTTTGCACGACATCCAGAGCTCGCATGAAGTCACCAGACTCGAAAGGTACAGTGATGAATGTCCGCCAGAATGAGAAGTTGTTCCAGGGCTCTACACCTAGGAATCTGACAAGACTGAACAAATCTTCCAACTTGTTCACAATGGGAGTTCCGGTTAGTGCCCAGCGATGAGTGGCTGAAATCTCATAGCATGCTTTTGCCGTTTTGGAAGATCTGTTCTTGATATGATGAGCTTCATCAATGATAATACGGAAGAACTTCAGCGAAAAGAGTCCGTTATGGAAACTCTTGTCCCCATTTCTAGCAGCCAAGCTGCTAAACTCGGAAAGCACAACACCGTAACTAGTGATGACAACATCGGGTGCATTGACTGCGTTGGACGCACAACAAAGTGCTTGTAGGTTGCTCGACTTTTCGTTGCCATAGTATAGCTCGATCTTCATTGTTCCATCCTTGGAAGCCTTTTCGGCCTCACTCTGCCATTGGGACAGCAGCGACATGGGTGCGATCACTAGTGTTGTACATGGCGCATCAAGAACCGACTCTGAGTTCTTGCCCAGTCTTGTAAGTTGGTTCACATTTGAAAGTGCAGCAGCTGATTGGCGAGCCTCAAGAGCAACCTCGGACCTATGCGAATGAACTAAACTCAGCATCTGGATGGTCTTGCCGAGACCCATTTCATCGGCAAGAATACCACCCAGGCAATGTTGTTCTTGTACCGGGAAGTCAAGTGACAGGTCGCCAGAATAAGGGTTGACGTAGAACTTCGACTGCCCCTCAACTTGTGGCAACTCGTTCTCGTCAACATCCTTCAATGGCCAATCGTACTGTTCCCAAAGCGGGTGCATCGATAGCTCCCGGTGACCCTTCTCGTCCTTCTCTTTCGACATCATCCAATGCAGCGCTTGCTTTTGGTATTTTCTAAGTGTCATGGCAAAGGAATCTGCTGGTTCCGCTTCAGGGGTGTCAAAATCAAAAGACTGGGCTTTTTTGTACAACGCATCAAGCTGATCCTGCTCCAGTTCTTCTCCCTCCTCAGTGTCAGAGGATTGAGACGAGTTCGCTTCCTTAGTATTGCCGTTTCCATTCCCATTCGTTTTCTTGGCGGCGTCCTTTTGTTTCTCTTCGTCTTGCTCGGCAGCCTGGAGCAATCCTTTGCGGCCATCCTTGGTAGCGGAATTCGTCAGCGTAGGGTGCAGATTGATTTCCTGGAACAGCTTAACTAAAGCCACTTGTCTCAAACGAAGTGTCTTCTCGTCGTTTGTCTCGTTTTGTTCAAAGAAGGCAGTTGATCTATCGTCAGCGAGCTGGAACGCTCGGCTAAAGAAAGCAGAGTTGAGAAGTGAGCATCGCAACTGAAGATAGACCGTATCGTTTGTTCGGAGTCGTTCGGGAGCGTAGACGACAGTTCCCTCGAATTTGCATATCTTTTCGTCAATCAATGCTGAAACCCAGCTCGCCGCTTCTCTTGACAGTCGCCCAACCTCTGTTCCGTCCTGGGTCGTAAAGCGCACGATAACATCTTGTCGTTTTGAAGCAGCTCCGAAGCCTCTCGAAGGGGTGACAGGTCCAGCTTTTCCTTTGCCTTTTACAGGTTGAGGTGCTCGTTTTTGTCGTTCGATCTTGACAATGTCTGCATGCTTTATCAAATTCGTCCCACTTCGTGTTGCCCACCCCTCAACTCCAAACGCGCCTATATATCGTTCGTTCGGCATCCTTTTTGAGGTTTGTATGGGGAGTTTTCGTTCATTGGAGGTACTTGGAGAGCGAATTGAGCTGGCAGCGGGTCTCAACGGTGCTGACTTTGACGGTTTCTTCATAAACTGTTTATATGTTCCATCAAAGTACATGTTTACAGCTCGCTCGAGGTCATTCCCGCAATTGCCTCTAATTGCAGAAAGAATATCGGCCGAGATTTTGTCGCCAATGAAGGCCTCGAATGTTTCCTGGTCGAAAGATACGGATGACTCCTGCTGGAGCGCCGGAGGCTCTGTAGGAGATAATCTTGCTGGTTCATCGTTCGGGTTTTCGACTATTGTTTCTAATTGTTCGTTTTCTTGCTTGATTTCGTCTTCATCTTTGAAGAATCGTCTTGGTGGCGGTAGTGGGGAGCTATCATGCCCAACTGGATCTGAAGAAGCTTCTTCAGGGTTGGCGGAAAACCTCCTTCTTTTGGTAGGAGGTTGTAGATCTACATGATCATCTGGATGCGCATTTTCGAAAGACATAGTCATTCTTGAGAAAGATCACTTATGGAAGATTTGGTCTAGAATCTGGTACTCCCAAGTAATGGCCCTTCCTGAAATGTACTGGACTTTCTGGGAGACGCGACAAAACCCCTGTAAGCGCGATCAGCGCGTAGAAGGATCACCTGATCCCGTGTTTAAGTGGTTCTTTCCATCTCGTCATTTCGTGTTAATTGATGTGGCTGTTGCTGTGGCGTACAAACGCTCGACGTCATGAAAAATTTCCCCATGGCGATTGGAAATCCGATGCATGTGGGTGGCCCTGTATAAGTCGCCGGACCTTAATGTTCGTTATACAAAGGTCAATTCCATCAATTTCAAACGAAAACAGCTCCCAAAATCTATAAATAATCTATAGGTTTTGAGAATTTGACATCTTTATGTATCGTCCCAGAGTTTTGGGCCAAGGCCTTCGAGGCTTTGCCTATGCCCGAACATGTCGGCGAACCTATATCACTGATGCTGATGTTGAATCCGCACGACGATACTGCCTTACACAATTACAGTGAGTCAATTGCGCACCTCAACTTGAACATACTCTAACATCTTTTAGAAATAGCGACTATGATGCTCATCTCATTCGCCGCTTCGTTCCCTCTCCAATTCAAGATACCTATGCCGCTCTACGCACCCTCAACCTTGAGCTCGTCCGTCTCCCCGAGCTTGTCTCCAACCCTACGATTGGGTCCTTCCGGATGAAGTTCTGGCAAGAGTCCATTGACAACACTTTCGCGGGTCGTCCCCCTCGCGAGCCCATCTGCATTCTCTTACATAAGAGCCTGCAGGATCTTGAGGCCCGCGATGGCAGCTCAACCAAGAAGTCGATTAAATTCTGGATTTCCAGATTAATAAAAACAAGAGAAAAGCACATGTCTAATCGACCTTTTGCCAACTTGGTGAGCTTGGAAGAGTATGCTGAGAATACATATTCGACTCTTATGTATGCGACACTAGCGTCTCTACCACTCAGGTCGATGCACGTCGATCATCTCGCCAGCCATATCGGAAAAGCCTGCGGTATTGCCGCAATCCTACGTGGAATCCCAGTCTTAGCAGCACCGCCTCATCCTGTCAACACCCCTTCTGGACAGGTTCCTCCTGTGCGGGAGCCTGCGATCCTTCTTCCGCTAGACGCTATGGCTGAGGCTGGAGTTAAGGAGGAGGAAGTCTTCAGACAAGGACCCAATGCGCCTGGCCTACAAGATGCTGTTTTCCAGGTTGCAACTCGAGCCAACGATCATCTTATTACAGCCCGAGAGATGCTCAAGAGGCTCAAAGCTGGAGAAGATCCTGGCCATGAGTTTGAGCACCAGGGTGAAGGCGAACATTTCTATGGTGAGGGAAGCGACACAATAAACGAAATCCGCCAAGGTTTCGGTGTGCTACTGGAAGCTATTCCCTCAGCTCAGTACTTGCAGCGCCTTGAGCAAGCCGATTTCAATCCATTTGCTGTGAAGACAGCAGGTTGGAAATTGCCCTGGAGCATCTGGCAGGCTTTGTCCAAGGAACGGATCTAAGCTTTCTCAATTACGACTATCTGAGATTTATTCTCGATGTATAAAAACCTGTACTATAGACTGCAAGGCATAGAAACGATCATTAGTAATTCAATTATGGAGATGCTCAAAATATATAATAAGTCACGTCAGGATCTCAGAAGAACTGATCGCTGAGAGCAGATGACGAAATAACTCGATTACATTGTACTAATTTAGAGGAGTGATTAGACTGCTCTTTTCTGACGCCCTTAGCCTTCAAGGACTTGAGTGATCATTTATGAAATGCCCCACTTGTCATGAAGCTCCCGCCGCCGAGACGGAGTGGCTAATCCTCGGGATCCAAAATTCGAGATCCGCCAGAAATTCATCGGGTCTCCAGCGACGGCGAATTCAATCTCGAATCCGCGACATTACTATCTTAATCGTAGATGCCATCACCAAGATGCTCTACGAACTAATTGCCATTGTCCGTAACCTGATGCCTCCCTGATAATCAAGCACCAACTAACTGCGAACAGGTCCGACCGGGCAGCCTCTTAGAGGTGAAGGAGTACGTTTTCAACATCGAGCCATGTACCGATACCGAGCCTTAAACTAATTATTGCAGAATCGCCCAAACAGTCGGTTCCCTCGTCCTCAAGAATGGCGGTGTCGTCCGCGGTCTCGCCAACTGGGGCGTTTTCTCGCTACCCAAGCCCATCTCAGTACATCAAATGAAGCACACCCACGGCCACTACTTCGTCATGCGATACGACGCCGCCGCAAAGGTTCACCACGATGTTCGCAACACACTACGTCTCGAACCCCGTATGATCCGTGCCGCACATGTCAAGTTGGGAGACGGAAAGCTTGAGTCCCTCGCCAGATTCGGCCCACCCAAGTGGAAGACGACAGGCAGCGAGGCATAAAGAAGAGAAGGGTTTTAGGTATCAAAACGGAACGGAATCAACTCTAATGGCAACAGCAAAGGAGTGAGAAATGGCATGTTGTATGATATGAAGGGGAACCCAATGAGGAATAAGGACTATATGACTTGGAAGAGAGTCTAGTCCTCTGCTCAGGCATCACTCAATGCCGTGTATAAAAGGCATGCTGCGCCAAAAAAGATAGCAGCAATCACGGTTAAATGAAATTTATAGAAGTTCAAAACTTACATTTGATGATATTGCCTCGTGTTGTTGGAGATTGGCTCGACGTATAAATAAAAAAAGAACATCAAGACCAAGGATACGCAGCAGTTGGATACGCTTTCTGTTATTGCTACATGTCTATCATAAGTCATCAATCGCGGCCACACCAATGGCCCGAGTGCCATTGTTCAACGCTGTCCTATCTAGAAACGCAGCCCGCCATCTGTATCTCTGGTTGGCGTCTGAACGATGTGCCCTCTGAGATCGTATGTAAGAATCAAACCAGAGCCGCAATCTACGCCTTCTATGTGCGCTTATTCCGTATTGGAAACACCTAGTTTCCGAGCGAAGTCGGCGTGGTTCTCCTAATCGATCTTTCCAGTGTGCCCACTGGAGTATCAGTCTTCTAGTTGTCAACGTCCATTCCATCGGCCTTACCGATGCCCTTTTCGCGACACCATTCCACGAAATCGTCAATAACACTAGGCCAAGCACCATCCTCGTTCCAGAATGACAATGACTCATCAGAGAGTGATTTGACAGCAAATTCATGGGTCATGTTCCACATGTCCTTGTTGACTGAACGGGTCCACTTTGCCGTCAGGAAATCCTTCCATAGTTGAAGCCAGTTGTGGTTTGCCGTCTTCCATTCCATGCCTGGGGATTTGAACAGGATGTCCCAATATACGACGGCTGTCTCAAGGCTGAGAGCTTTCTGGTCAGTCTCTCGTCCAGCAACGAAAGTATGTCTGTAGACCTTCCTGAAAAGGGCCTGATCGGAAGAAAGGGACTTAATAAGTCTCCGGATGTGGGCAGCATGCTCCTGGTGTGTTGTCCCAGCTCTATTACAGAATTAGCAATAAATCTCACTAAGGAACCCGAGCCATCTCTATAAGACGTTCGCAGTTCAGGTGTCAGCACTTACCCGGCCACCTTCCAGCCGTCAACGTAGCCTTTTCTGGTGATGACTCCAACCGCGGGAGCTTGAACAAGTTCAAGGGCAACAAGCAACTCTGCGTTTTCCATGTTGACCTTCAACTTATCGGCGAGATAGGACATTGTGGAATCAATTTCGAGTTTATCCTTTTCATCCTTGGTGTCTAATTGAAGATGTAAGCCCAGAAGCCCGACGTACAGTTGGGAAGATACATACCTTGCAGTTGGTCAAACAAAGAATCCAACTTTGTCTCCAATGGTGACGGTCCTTTGCTATCTCCGTTGGACGCAAAGTATCTATACCACATATATTAGTGTCGTTCATTGATGTCAGATCAAATTCGCAAAGAAAGTCAAAGAGTGTATCGGCCATGGCTTGAAAGTGAACGGATCAGCAATGACCAACTCGGCCGCTATGCGTCGTGAAGTATCTGCTCCACGAATAGAGGTAATGTACCGGAACGATGAATCCCTGGATGGCTTTGTGGGTGTTTCTCGATAGAATGATGCAGACCCGTCAGTGTTGCCATTGCTATTCTTGGATGCAGACCAGATAGGGATCCGTGTCGAAATACGGTTCTTCACACCTCTCCACCCCATTCTCAGGCTTGCAATGGTGTATAGCTTGTATGGGGTTGGCAAGGTCGGGTATTGTGTTATGAGGATGATGAACAAAGAATGCTTGTACAGGCTTGGTCATGGATACCAGCTATCCAAGGGCCCATGGAAACAGTCGGGAATTCCATATAGACATGGGAACGAGATGTCTTCGAGGTAATGTCTTCAGGACCCCTCACTAACACCAGCTACTCCAAGTAACCTTGTCTCAAGCTATCGGCGCCTCTGTCGGCCATACTCTGCAGTGTATCCAAACTGAGCCTGGCAGTAGTGGACCAGGCCACCATGACGGGATACTGGCAAACAACGGCCGGAGGATGCTCGATACAGACATTTCCGTATTGGGCCATAGCGGAAGTCGGATGGCAGTAGTCGGGGGCCATATGCATATCATGACAAGTATAGAGAGTAACTGAATAAAAAGAACTTACGCATCAACTGCTTCGTTAAGCTTAAAACCCGCGTTCTTAAGATACTGTTGGCTAACGTTAGCACAGTCATTCTCAAATGGCATCATGTTCCAGCTATTTCTGGTCTAAGCGGTGTCACCACCGAAACCCGAACCGCTACGCTTTGTGGTCCCAGTCGGATTGTGCAGAGCATCATATTGTCATGACTTCATGCGTATCCAGGACTGACGGCTGCTGGATCTTGGGAAGAATAGAAGCAATCATGAGGAAGACGTACGCGGGTGGCTTGTCGCTCGGTTTGGCCAGTCAGAGTAACGAACTGGGCGATGAGCACCTTCTGCTGGTTTGCAGATGGCGGAGGCATCTTGAACAGTCTTGGCCCGAGAGGGGTCGCTGGAGTTCTGAAACGTATATCGAGTCGGGTCGTGGGCTTTGGTTCTTCGAGTAATCAAATGTCCGTCGGTCGGGATGATGGAAATGCAATACAGCTTAGTGTCTAGCGAGCCGTGAATCGGATGCTAATGACTATTCTTGTTCCGACAAATTTGTCGCTGCCGAGGCGGTATGTATCTTGTTAGTTGGCCAGTTGAGATCGCGTAGATCGCCCAGGTTGAGCCTGCGAAGCAAGCTTAAATATACCTAGGGAACGGAAGGTAGAAGTTCAGGTTCAAGACGAAGCAAGTGCAGATGGAGGGGTTGAACTTTCCCTAGGTTCGGATGCGACAAGGCTACGAACTTAGGTAGCCGATGGTGGGGTTGGATTTTGTAGGCAACCTACCTAACGTTAGGTGATGAGCGGGGCTTATTCGCGAATGCCTTAATCACTGTAGGCAGCCCTCAGTATCCATACTACCGTCACGCCGTCAAAGTGTTCAAAGGATTGGTCAATGGGAGCGTCAGAAACGAGATAATTTGATCAATTTAATTTCTAGATCGACCCTTGGGCGATTCATCTGGCGCCTGGTGATATTTCTCTCGCTGCTGGAACTCAAAGGTAAGTCTTAGAGTCGCAGCAAACTCAACTCTCCTGGTATAGGAAACGACTGTCCCACTGGTAAATACTGCTACTGGGTAATAGGAAAACGGTTGTCTAAGATTTAGAGTGTTAAAACAAAGCAATTGAATTTTAGTCTAAGCTGGCATGAAGTGTATATATCATTTCATCTCTTATACTCTCTATCTGATGCGTCCTCTGTCATTACCTCAAGTGATGTTAAACTGTGGCTGATAGAGAACTTTTAGCTGATCAAAGAGGTGATGCCGCACGTGATACTTGACGCAAACTACCCGTGTAGAGAGCTATGATGTTCTCGTTTTTATTTACTTACCTAGGTAGGTAGGTATGGTAGGAAGAGACGAATAGATCATTCATGTATCCCGTCTTCAGTATTATGCGTCTACTCCTGTCGACGGGTAGTTATGCGGACGGAAGTCGGGCATGACTACTGCTCAACACTCACTGTGTTGTAGCATGGATTAGCGCCCCGCCATTCGGATCTCAGCTTAGGGGACATGTACAGTGCGCCTACAGCAGCTCCGCCAGTGTCATGACGTCTAAGCTTAGGCACTTGACGCGGTTCACGACGCGCCTCCAAAAAAGTTGATGTCAATTAAAACTACAAGCCTCAGCGTCCAAGTTGCAACTCCACAGCAACCAACAAAGACGAGGGATTGAACATGGCTTCATTACACGCAAAAGAAGATGAAGATATACAATTTGATCCAGCAGAACCTCTTAAGGGTATCGTTGTCTGCTGTACAAGTATTCCTGCCGAGCATCGTGTTAGTAACCGTTCAAGTCTGTCCTATCCTCATCATGTGTTCTATTTACTAATGTATCATGGTTGATGTTCAGACTAGCATCGCAGCCAAAGTCTCCGAGCTAGGCGGTGTTCACAAATACGATCTCACACCCGATGTCACTCACCTTATCGTCGGTGACTACGACACACCTAAATACCGTCATGTCGCCCGTGAACGCCCCGATATTAAGGCTATGGACGCCGCCTGGATCGAAACCCTTAGCGAGATATGGAAGAACGATGATGAGATCGATTACCGACAACTAGAGAACAAATATCAGCTCAAACCTTTAGAGAAGCGAGGTATCGACCCGACAGTTCAACCAGTACAAGGAGAGGCAGCGCGAGATTCATTGCTCATTTGTTTAACCGGATTCGGCGACCAAAGGGACGAAATCGCAAGCAAGATCACATCGAACGGAGGTTTATACACCGGTGACTTGACGAGGCGATGCACTCACCTTATCGTCAACAAACCGGAGGGCAAGAAATATGCTGCAGCCAAGGCATGGGGTATTCATCCCGTCACACTTGCATGGCTCGACCAGTCCATCGCGCGAAGAATGATCTTGGAGGAAAGCAAATTCGACCCTATGTTACCTCCGGAAGAGCAAGGGAAAGGCGCTTGGGTTACAAGAGAACTCAAACGTTCGTTGAGCAAACGGTCGAAATCTGCTATAGGGGTCGGTGCTGAAGAGGGCCCCAGGAAGCTCAGGAAGACTGCCAGCATGAAGCTGAGCTCACAGCGCAATAGTATGTGGGGTGATATCCTCGGACGATCAACGTCAAGAGAGTATTCGTTTGCGCAAGAAAATAAGACAGAAGATGCAAATCAACAGCCACAACCTCAACAGGAGGAAGCTCAGCCTCCACCACCTGCTCCTCTAGTCCCAGAGAATCAAGGGATCTTCGCCAATTGCCATTTTTATATACACGGATTCAATGCGCAGAGAACTTCTGTCCTCGAACAGACACTCGTTACCCTTGGCGCTACTATATGCAAATCACTACACGAAGCTGCCCTTGGGCGAACCCCGCAGCCGCCTCGTAGTCGTTTTCTGATCGTTCCTCAAAACTCCCAACCAGATACTCACCCTCAAGAATCTTACGATAACCTCTATGTCGTCACCGAATACTACATTGAGAAATGTTTACACAACAAGCAATACTTTGATCCTACGAACCATGTCCTAGGTCGACCATTTCCATTCTTTCCCATACCGGCCTTTGCCGACCTAGTTATATGCAGTGCCGCTTTCACCGGCATAGAGCTTAACCAGGTCGCACGTGCTGCTGCTCAGCTGGGAGCCAGGTATGAAGGAGAGTTCCGCAAGACTACAAGTGTTCTAATATGTAAGGACCTTGCTTCAATGCGTAAGGAGAAGCTCCGTATGGCTTTAAGATGGGGTGTGCCTGTGGTATCAGCAGACTGGTTTTGGGAATGTATATCAACTGGATTCAAAGTGCCTATCGACGACTACATCTTCCCCGAGATAAAGAGCAGATATTCAGAAACATCGCAACCAGCGTCAAAAGCAGCAGTAAAAGGTGTTCCTGAGGCTAGAGAACAGAGCAAATCGATACAGCGCACTCTCTCAGAACCTGTTCGCAAGCCAGCAAAGACCAATACGCCCAAACCTCCACCGGCCGCTGGCGTTGATACTTCGGCATTTGCTCATGATTCACCAGAAAAGGTCAAATCTGCTCGAAGATCCACTACGAAATCTGCTGCGGCGGCAGACTCTGCCATATCGGCAGAGTTCGTCACAGCTCGTACGCACCCGGTGACTACAAATAGTCTGCCTAAAGACAAAGACTTCGATGCTCCTCTCGGGGAAGTGCCTCCTTCCAAGGTCCCTCAGGCACGTAGAGATGGGTCTCCGTCGCCTGTCAAACAATCTGCATTATCTCGCACTCGATCCGACCCCATTGCTACAAAATCCCATACTGAAGAAACGGAAAGTTTTCCTTCGGATCTGCAAGACGATCCCCAGCAGGCGAAGCAACAACACAATGCCGAGCAAGCTCGTCTACGCGCTAAGGCTGCTGAACGGCAGGCTCTCTCCTCGAAACTAACATCCCTCATCGAAACAACAACGCCGAACCTCCCCTCGTTTGCTTCCGACGACACAGACCACGCCCCCGCTCGTCCTCGTAAACGTCAGCTCTTCGGGCGCGCTATCAGTAACGCCTCCAACGCCAGCAGTGTCGCCTCACGCTCTGCTGCTGAGCTCCACGACGTATTCGGAGACGAGGACAAGGAAGCAGATAACCAATCTGAACCACCCGCAACGCAGCTAGAGTACCGCGATGATAAAGCCAAAGAGTGCCGAGCTGCATTGATGAGTCGCATGATGGGCGGCAGTGGCGAGGTTAAGCCTGCGCCTACTCCTGCAGCCCCAACGCTGAGTATGATTGCTGGAGCGACCCGAACGCTGAGAAAGCGATAAGTGCAAATACGTGTTTGGAATTATGTAATTGATATACAGCGATATAACTTGCTGAGATGGTTTGAAAAGCGAGTTTGGCTCTTCAGAAAGGAAAACGGTGTACACATAGATGATAATATGGTCTCTAATCTGGGCCGGTCTAATGAAACCTTGTAGAATGGACTTTTTCGCTGTTGTGATTGGGTTTCTTCTATTAGGACATACTTGTTTCAAGGTGAAGCATTCGCTCTATGGGAAGCCAAGACTGTCAAATCTGGCGACGATCTTTTCAACGTGTGATGATTCAAGTGAGTCGATATATAACGAGAGAACTCCTCCCCTGTACCGCTTTTCCGTCCCATCCATCAACGGCGCTTTTCCGTCCCAAGTCCCAAGCAAAAAGAAAGTGTAAATAAACGAAGCATTTTTCCCATGTAAGCACGCAAGTTCCAGTGTTGGCTTGCATGCAACGATTCCTTCTATACTAGAAACGAAAAACACAAAAGTTGGTAGATATTATGATTAAAAAAGGGGGTATTGCCATGGACGTCTTTTGACCATTCCTCTCACGTTGCCTAAACGGATTCCACAAGTCTTTGGTTTGAATCGCCACGACCTGGTAATTGTTCGGAAATCATTGTTTGCCAAAGATTGTCCAGTTCAGCACTATCAACATCACATTAGCGTCGGATCCTGTAATAATAAAAGTTCACTTACCCAGAGCGTTTGTTCATATGGACTCCCTTTTCTCTGCAGAAGAACAAGAATCGACGCATGGTTCGTTTTCGTGCGAAAACCGCCATCACATCTCCTCGAGGCTTGCCATCTGGTGCTTTAACACCGGCCTCACCCTTCACGGTGATGTAAACATAACACTGCTCGATATTCCATGAGATCTCCTGGATCTCGTCCAAGTAGACATGGAAATCAATCTCGTCCTTGAAATATCCCCACTTGGCGGGGTGCAAGTCCCTGAGCACCTGGTGTTGAAAGCATTGTTGCTGCTCTATCCAGGTCCAGTACTGTGTTACGCTGCTGTGGCTTGTATATAGACGGGTCTTGACTTTCGCAAGGCGCCAGTCATACTTGCTAATTTGACCGCCGCTGCATGAATCTGTATCAGACCAGGCGTCGAAGTGGAATTCGTCATGGACCGGACCCGGTGCAGGTGGCAGATATTTGGGCCGCTTGTTCAGATGGGCACTGAAGACTGGCTGAGGACTTGCGACTATCCCTGGGAGGGCTGGGGGTAGCTGGCTAGGCAATGGAGATTGTTCAGTGAAGGAATCTTCGCGGGGAGTAGTGGGACCCGAGTGCATGGATTTTCGCTTCTGAAGAGGTTTCGGTGTAGCGCTAGGACTTCCATGGCTCAGGCGAGATTTCATAACTCCAGAAGGGCGGCCAATGTTCTTGAAACCATGTTTATAACGGAGGGCCGTCAGCTTGGAATCATGATAAAAGTCATGAATTATCTTTGGCAGGTTGAAATTGGCGCCCCGGGCTTGCATAAGCTCGTGGAGACGCTGCCGCATCCAGTCGACTGGCGAGATATCAAGATTGAACTTTTCAAGTTCTGATATCGTCTCTGAAAGACGGAATAGGGTGTCATACGAGGTAATGCCGCCCTTGCCAGACTGGATGTATTTCTTGCCGAGCAACTGATAGGGACTGATGGGGCCGGTTTCATGGAATTCGAGGATTTTTATACCACGATTAACCTGTCTACCAATTTGGTACTTAGAAGAACCTCCCTTCTCCTGTTTGGTGCCAGCGTCGATCGCAGCCTGGTGCTTCTCACGCCATCGCGCAAGTTGAGGCTCGATGAGCGTCCTCACATTTTGCCAGTTGGGCTCCCAATAAGGGTGGTTCTCGTTGATCTTTGCCAAAGGTACACCTTCCACACACTCAGGGTAAGTGTAAACTACTCCGTCATTCTTGAGGACCATATTTTCGCGTGTTATCTCTTCCTCAGCGGCTGCGGGAGGGGACTCTGGGGGTTGAGAAGCAGGGTCTGGTGGCAACAAAGGCGGGGTTGGCCGTCCTCGTTCACTCGAAGGAGGACGGCTTCTCACATTGGCCGGTGTGAACCCTGAAGTTACTCGATAATCTTTTGGAGTAGGCACATGGTCCGACTCGCGTGGTGTTTGAATGGTTTCAGAGCCACGAGGGTCCTTGATGGGGGTATCGCGTTCGGCTGATGGGCGAATGATAGCGTGAGGGAGGTGTTGCGGCGCAGTTGGTGGAAGTGTAGCTCGCGTTGCGTCCTGAAGAGGCCTAATCTGGTATTGAACAGGTCTAGGGAGAGGCGTGTCCACAGGGTCTATCATACGTTCTGGAGCATAGTCCGATCTAGGGGCAGTGCTAGGGCGACTATGAGGCGCAGGAGGAGAGTTGTAGATCGGTTTGTTGGTTATCCCATGAGGATGTTCGCTGATCTGCATTGGTGCCATAGGTGCTACCTCGACCGTTCGTTCTGGGCCCCTGGCAGAGATCACATCATGAAGCTTCTCTGGGACGCGATCAGAAACTCGCTCGAATCGTCGTTCTGGGTGGGTTTCAATTGTTCGGTTAGGCTGAGGCTCAGTCGTTCGGTCAGGTTGTCGAACGATGACTTGTTCAGACGTTGTTTCGGCCTGTTTCCCTGGTTGTTGTCCGGCAAATCGCTCGGGCGGGCGTTGTTGCATAACAGAGGGCGGCGAACGGGGCCGAGCATTAACAGATACTTGTTCCTCAACTCGGTGGGTAGTGTGATGAGCAGGCTGGTTAATGGACACAGATCTTGTCTGAACTTCAACTGTTTGGGGTTCTTCCTCGCGGGGAGCTTCTGCAGGTGTTTCGTCTGATCCCTCTTCACGTTCCTTTTTTTGTCGTGCCCTTTCTCTCGAGGCTATTATGTCGATCGTGTCCCCAGAAGCACCGTGGCATCCTTGACGATTCCATTCGCAATTGCCGCACTTCTGATACAGATCTCCCCCTACAATAATGCAATCATCAAAAGCACCTTGGTTCTTGTCGCAGGACTGGCATCGTTTGGACTGTATCTCACCTGTGGCTTGGATCATGCATGACAGCCACTTGACTCCCTTTGCTTCGCTTCGTTCGTAAATAGTTGAGAGATGCGTTGTGTTGAACCGTCGTCCTCGGCGTATCTTGACTGGCCGTCGAATCTCTAGCTCTTGGATGCCCTCCACCCACTGATTCCATGGTTCGATATGTTCCACGGGTCCGATCACGTTGCCATCGGCATCGACAACATCGACAAGGGTCTCAGCGTTTCCGTGATCATGGTGTTCAACGCCCTCCATACGGTCTTCGTGGTTTACGTGATTCGTTTCTTCCGCTATAGAACCGTTGATGGGTTCTCTTTGCGGCACCACTCCGTTGGAAACTGACGAAAGCTCTGGCAAGGCATCAGGCAGAACAAGTCCCTCTGATTCAGGTCTCCTGGTGTCGGGTGTATTCGGATCCTCTCCTCTCTTCTCCCGGAAAAAGCGACGCATTTTGACCCAGATCTCATGTTGCGCTTCTGTTCGCTTTCTGCGCGACTCGTGGTAATCTTGCTCGATACGTACCAATCGCTCTGCCTTTTCGTCGCACTCATCCGTAGTGCGAGCCAACTCGGCTTCGACTTTGGCGAGCTCCCTGGCCAGACGACTCTGAGATTCCTTCAATTGGCTTCGCTGTCCTTTGAGGTCACTAAGCTTGAATCGTACTTCGTTCAGTGAATGCTGAAAATCCTTTTCCACCTTGCTGTTCTCTGCCTCCTTAGTTTTGCGAAGGTTCGCCCAGAAATTGTGTTCTGTCTCATCCCAAACAGACTTTGCTTCCCCTTCTGGGAGAGCATCCCAGACTTCTTCCCCTGTGGCCATCATGGGCCACGTCGGTAGAGCAACTGTTTAACACGAGTAAGTGATAACAATAGGACCTCAAAAGCAATGACTATTCCAAGTCAAATAGAAGTATAGTTGCAAGAAACTAGATGATAGGATGCATGAACCTGGCTACAAGGTTGCAAGTGACGGTGTCTGTTTAAAGGAAATGAGCATCGAACGGGTAATGAGTGATCGCGTTTCACTACCAATTGCAGAATATAGTAGTAATGACCAAATCGAAGTAGGAACTGTTAGGTCCCAGTGGCTCGAATCCGATGGTCCGAGGGCCGAAATAAAGTCGTGGGGCGCGTGCTGAAAGCGGGTTGGAATCGGACTAAAACACCCCAAGAGACAATCTGAGGTAATAGACTGAGAAGGGGAAATGAGTACGTAGGCGGAAAACGCGTAAGGCAAAAAATTGTCTCGAAGCTCAGGATGAGCGTGTTGTGACCGGCGTATATTGGTCAAGGTAATAACGGTTGGGGATGTAATAGTGAGTTTCCCCTAACACATTTCATGAAAGTGCCAGGCTCTGTTACTCAAGGTAGTTAATGGTCGAAATTGCTTTATGTTTTTCGCGACGCCGTAAATGATCTGTCTCGAAAAAAAGAAGCGGGTTTGAAAGAGTTGCTTCGAATTTCCTTCCACCACCCTAGTCGCAGTCGCAGTCACAGTCACAGTCGTAGTTGCAGTGGTAGTCGCGCAAATGAGCCCAAGAGTTTGCGCTGTTGACCAATATCCCTGCTAACAGTACAACCTCATTAATAAAGCTAGCTCATATAGGATCAATGAGAAGTAAGAGGACGCGATTAGGTAGAATACATACGTTTGTGTCTTATGCTGAAATAAAGACCAAGGGATAAGTACCTACGTTGCACAAGGCGTAGCACGTAGGTACTTGGGTGGGTGTATGTAGGAGTGTGAAAGATAGAAATTTCTCGGCGATAGGCCAGACCAGGTAGGAATTTGGGGGAATATTTTTTAAGTTGGGGGGACAAGGGCGAAGTGCCAATGCGGAAAAGGTGTAGTAGGTAGGATATAAGTAACAGAAGTATGTGAGAGAGCAAAGGGTAGAGTAAGCTCGGATCACATCAGATACCTACTAGGGAAAAGTCAATGGAGGAGGGTAACTCACAGTGACGTGACATGAAATATGGATTCCAATGTGGGAGGAAATAAAGGAAGGGAATGAATGGAATAATGGGAACGGGAACGGGAAATGAGAACCTATAGAAGGAAGGGTGGGAAGGAAAGAAAGTTTAGGTAAGTTTATTATTTTTCCTCTGATCGGGATGAATGGGAAAGTGCTACTGTACTGTACCTACTAACCTTACCTACCGTACCTACCAACCAGACTATCGCATGGCATGGCATCCACGAGGAGGAAGGAGGTAGGTAGGTGGTCTTCTCCTAGGAAGGAGCACTAGGTACGGACGGCTACGGTGCTAAAACTAACAACCAACCGAAACCACGACTGGGGCAAATGAAAGAAAGAGGACGAATAAGGTGTGAATGCGGATGCGGATACAGAAAGCATTAAAGCTACTAGGTACATAGTAGGTAGTACCTACTAAAAGTCTGGCTGGTTCTGGTATGAGCAACATCATGTAGTTCCGTGCAGGTCGGCTACGGACGTGCGTCGACTATCAACCGGTTGGACGAAAGCAGTGATGGATACCAGTTAAGTTTTTTTGTTTTTTTCCCACCCTCTCTGGTCTCCTCTCCTTCTGCCGTCTTTTCTGTTTTCTTTCGCTACGTAATTTATTCTCCTGGTCTCCTCAGCTGCGTTTGCGCGCTTTGTTTCCGCTAGATCCTCGTGGACCCTTGCTCCGATCGACCACTGAGAGTGGTCGGACAAGTGCCTAGCAATAGCTTGTCTTCCACGTTCCGTAAAAATGTACAAGTACTGTACATTGACTATCAGAGGAAATAAGAATTGAGTTTCGCCAAAGCCACTGCGTTCAAATACACAGTGCTGTAGATCCTGACAGCCCAGATGAGTATCCGTACAGTACTAGGTTGCTCTACCTATCAACAGTAACCCTGCATATCCAACTCTTACTCATTACTCATACCAAGCACGCGCATCGTCTGATCTGATCTGACCTGTTCACTTCCTTCAATTCAATTCTGCTGCGACACAAAGTCCTAGGACTTGCTCACATTCTCCACCGTCCTGATTCTCCATCATAAAAGGTACCTTACCCATACCCTACCCAGCGTCCGGTACCGAATCATGCAAGAAGCGAGCAAAACGTAAAAGCCGACAGGGTTACCCTTGTTCTGGGCATCCTATTTAGTTCTAGCGGTTCATCACGTGCGAGGAAACGATAAAACTGATTAGCTTGTGCAAACGAGGAAGGAGAATGTCAATGTATGGTTAAGAGATCGTAATGATAATCACAGGCGAGCTGTCCGCGGCTTTATCAACCAACATCCATCCTTCCATGCTTCCATCCATGATCCATCGCTTTCTCAAGACTTGCTTGCTCCCTCTCACCTTTTTTTGTGGTCCCCCCTGAGCAGATCCGAGATTGATGAGGACAAAAGAGGACATCCGTTCTCAGCAACACGCATACGCGACCCTGTCAAAGTTCCCTGGGTGTTTTACCCGCAGTCTTAGCACCATGGAACAGAAACTTATACTACTACATAGTAGGTACTGTACCTAGTGCACGCCAAGGTACCTTGTAGTAGGTAAGTGTACACAATTGTACTGTACTAATCAGTTATCTAACCCTCATGTCATCACTACGCCAAATTACACATACTGTAGTGTTGGGCCCGAGACAGATATATGGGTACGGTAATAATACGCGGACTAGGCTTATTTATTCCCTGCGACTTAGACCATGGTGTATGACATTGCACTTAAGGAATGGACGATATACGAGCAGAGACCCTCGCAACAACTAAACAAACAGGCCCTGGTTGGTTAGCTACAAGCCTACAAACTTGGTTTCCTCCAATTCCAATCATCCACCCTTCACCCTTTCTGCTCGGTCGGCCATCTAGGTATCCCTCACATCTTTGCTGAGTCTACGTACTACGTTTACGCAGAGATGACATTCACGGTGACACCATAAATTAATATCAGGTAGCTTCTCGCGCAGAGCGCAGTATCAATCCCACGCACCCCTGTACCGTGGCGTCGGCTGCCATGCTGACACGATAGTAGATAGGCAGTATTTCAAGGGGACCCTCAGTCTATGTCAACTTCATGGTTTGTCTACCTGCCTATGCATGCACACAGTACCAAGGTAGTGTAGATGAGTAGCTCCTTGTCGATACTACTCTATCCTTATGGCTGCCTATCCCGCGTGCGGCGCATAATGCCCAGTAAGACGTGTCGTCCTGTCATGCTCTGCAGCAATTGATACTGTATGTGACCTACGCTTAATATCACCTTTTTGGCTTTTATTATCGCAATATCGCCGATATGCTTCGGCGGCGGCCGAGGTGCATAGTGGGGCTGATAGTACCAGTTCGTCCAGTGACAGAGTCCATTCATTGACATCTTTTGCCAAGCTATCAACCCAAAAGTCTCTTACCAACACGAGACTCCATCTTACCAATCCCAACGCAGTTCGCTAAACTTGTTCTTATTACTTATCAGCTGATTCGATCGTCTAGATAGATTGGACATGCCGGTTGCCTGCCGCAAACTCGGACTGTTACACAGGATACACCATGTCTATAGTATACTCGAATATACCAGGAATAATATATAACTACCTATGCAAATATATGTATATGCAAAAGCAAATAACAACGACATATCGCCATTGTCCATCCTACATCGTGGCAACCAACAAGGTTCACGTATTAACATGCGTCTTCTCCTTCTCCTATGTCTTCCCTTTGCCTGTCGTTTTTCATGACAGCTAGTTGCCTCGCATCTAGACAAGTAGCCCAGATATAACCCGTTGAAAACGCCTCGCAATGTAAACAATCCAAAGCAAAACAGCCCCTCGTTCCCCATCACCGTTTCAGGGTCGTATATATCACGCCAGGGTGCGGTATTAAAGCAAAAGAAAAGCAAATCTCGTGAATGGCGTCAAAGTTAACCGTAGGCCGGAGGGTTTAGTACTTGGAAGAGTATCGCGCTGCGCCTGGCGAGTAAGGCATATCATATGAGCTGGACTGGCCGTAGGGGTCTTCTGAGAAGACGGTGGCCCTTCGCTCCTCTTCTGGCAGCAGCTCCTTGACCTCCCAGTTGTTCATCCTGGTGCCGACAGAGAATTCGAGATCTTCCTTGGTGATTGAGTCCCAATACTAGTAAACATTAGCAATGATCAAGATATAGTGGTTAGGGAAACTGGACATACCTTGTAGACCATCATCACGCCCAGCAAGTTACAGACGGTCGCAAGGAAAAGGCCATCGAGGTAGTGGCTGATAGCGACACAAATCTTTGAGCTGAAGGCGTAGAGAAAAACCTGGCCAGCCACAAAGAAGAAGATACCGAAGGCGATATCTCCAAGAGGCCAGCGGTCCTGCAGCGTTCGTGTGACGAGCAGAATTTGCATGGCAACATATATAAAAAGCTGGATTGCGTTCAAGAGGTAGAGAACGACGAATAATCCGACAGTGTTGGTAGGACCAAGTCCAGCCCAGCTCTTGAAGGTGGCAAGCGAGACGAGGAAGCTGATGGTGAAAGCAGCCAAAGAACTGATTCGCAGCATCCAGACCGAAAGAGGTGTACCATCCTCGTACAGTTGGAACCCGACAAAGCCATTAATAAGAAGGCATGTGATGACCGCGCTGCTAAGACCGTTTTGCACACTGACGAGATACGGATACGGATCACTTCCGGGAGGTGCCACACCAGCATCGACAACGAGAGACATAGCAGAGAGCAGCATGTACAGATAGAAGAAGCTCAGAATCTCTTTGCGACCAACAGCAGTGAACTTGCTGCGGACGTGCAGAATCATGATGACAGTCATAACGAGAGCAACAATGTGCATAACAGCCGCAGCACCCTCGAAAATGATAGTATTGGCGAGTTCGATATTACGAGCATAGCATTCTGGCTCGATACCAGTACGGCCAGAGGCCTTCAGAACGGGCCCGACGGCAGCGCATAGTGGCAGAGGTGCGGTCTCGCAGATCGTGGTGAAGTCGCCGAAGCCAGACATGATGGCGGGTTAGGATCACGGCCTGGTTGTCGTCGAAAACTTTAGGTGAAATCGCTTATAGTTGAAACGAGCGTACAGTGAACGGCAAATCGAAGGGTCGACAGCGAGCGATTGATCGATTGCTGTCGCTGATGTCGTCGAACCGTCCAGGCGTCGTCGCGAGTTTAAACCGCCAACTCGACCTTTCAATCGTCGTTACCACTTGAAAGGGCGAACTTAGGACAAGTCGCCAATTACAAGGGGTTCGATTTTGATCGGAATGCAATCTCGTCCCCTAGAAGCGTAAAAAAGGAGTATATCGACCGGTTGGTGCCAAATGTCTCGTTCTTGACCGATGGCTCAGCGACGCCCCTTTCTTCAGCCCAGCGGCTCAAAATCCAAACGACACAGATGACAATGGCCCAAATCGAATGAGAAAAACAACCAGCAACTAACGACTGTCGCTCGGAAAAGGCGATGATTAATTCGAGGTGCAACAAAAAAGCGAATGTCTTGCAAGCCTCTACTGCTCTCTAGGGCTTGGGCTCATGGAACGAGATGAGTGAAAGAGAGAGACAAAGTGGAGCGGAGGGATCTGGTTGCTGTGCCGTCGTTATGGGCAGGTGCAAGGCAAAGTGGCAGAGTGTGGAGAGGTAAGGCGTCGGAAAGTGGCTAATGAGAGATGTGATTGGTTACCTTTAATTGGTTGCCGTGGAAAGCGCCAACGACCCTGTTTGAGGGTAGTCGATCCTTGTAACAATAAGATCGTGTAACATGACGATGACCAAGATTATTGAATTCACGGGAAGTAAAAGGGAAAATAACTTTATTCCTAATAATATCGCGGCAATGTACAACAAGAAACATGGTTTCTGAGCATGTTGTTCCTTTACATAAGTGTTCTGTCATAGTTGTCTCCTAGTATTATGAGTCTATGTGCCACTTACAACGCTTATACCGCGCTACGAACTTTCTCTCACGGTGTTGAAGTAACTCAGCATATAAACGATTCTCTCCACGATTACAAACATCCCAAAAACTATCGAAAGATAATTCAAACCACCACAAAGCCATTTACAATAATATTTGGAATACAATTCAAGTTCAATTCCGTTCATGCGTCAACTGCAGTGTCAGTACCGGCATACCCTGTAACCATAGCCACAGTCATCAAGGTTTGCAACAGAATAGAATCACTGGCAATACTGTGATGTAATTGTTATGACAAGTAAGGTCTCAAATGTAACCTGCTTCACAATATCATCACTCGGCCACGTAACAAGAGATGGGCTTATGTTGGAAGTTAGATTCAAGACGAATATTCTGTGACAACGCCACTTCCCATATCTGAGGACACTCTTTTCTTACACAATAAGACAAGCATTCTTGAGAAGTTGACGCTGCAGGCAGAACCCCGCTGTTGATTGCGATCTATTCTAATAGTCATGAATGACGTTATTGCGCATCTTTATATAGAGCTGGTGCTAATGCAGATGTCAAGCAGTGATATTCCGACGCACTATGGACACTGCTGAACTCTGAGTCCTCTTGTATAAAAGGCTCAATGCATCGTGAAATATGCTTCATCGTAGCCCCTGCGGGGCTTCGTAGCGACCGTCGCTGAAAAAGAAGCCTTAGTAACTCCAAAATGAATGCACACCGTGGCCCTTGTCCCAATACCCTTCCCTATGTAGTCCTGTCCGGGAGACTGTTGAACCCTGGCTTATTTCTTTCCGTCCAAACGCCTGTGCCATGCGATACCTTGGATGTATATCCGACGCCAAAAGAATCTAATTTCATAAAACAAACAAGTAGCATTGCGAGAAAAAGAACTTGTGAATAGAGTTGCAAATGCGATGAATGCATCAAAAACAAAAGCTCGCGGGGTTCGGGATAGTGAGAACCCTAGTCGAGTGAAGGATAACCCTGCCATTCCTAAGACGGGTAGTGTCCCTGAGAGAGCCCGTGGGCGAGAGGCTGATGTTGAGGGTGAACACGATCGTAAACGACAAAATCAGGCACAATACCAGTTCGAAGATCGTTCCGTCGCCCGATGGGCTGATAGTGCATCTGGGCTGGGGGAACAGGTACAGAGAGATGGTACTGCTCCAAAGATGCCGAAGGTGGGGGGTGTAGGAGTGTGTTGACGTGGCGCACGGGCTTGTATGGGCTGGGTCGCTGTTGTAGATAGATGCTCGGCGAGTTGGAGATGGGAGTGTGAGCCATAGGTGTATGGACAACGGAGGATTGGCCGTACGCCTCAGCCAAAGGAGACGAGTTGAATGGACCCAGACGTCCAGGGCTAAGTTGTTTGCTCGGCGTACTATAGCTGACAGGCGCCTGGGTAGGAAAACCAGTTTGCGCCATGGTGACACCCGTCGTTGGGGGAAGCGATTGCTTCGGCACCATAGCCGCGGGGACAGTAGGATAGACTGTAGACATAGCGCGCATGCCAGTTTGCAATGGGGGAAGCGAGACGTGAACAGGCTGAGCTACCTGCTGTGTAGGCTGAGGGTACCCGCTGACATTGATATTGTGATTGTCGAAGGGAGTCAGTGCAGGTTGAGATAGAGCCTGAGGCTGGGCCTGAGAATGTCCA
Source organism: Fusarium incarnatum (assembly GCA_004367075.1). Classification (NCBI taxonomy): domain Eukaryota; kingdom Fungi; phylum Ascomycota; class Sordariomycetes; order Hypocreales; family Nectriaceae; genus Fusarium; species Fusarium incarnatum. The sequence goes on along the minus strand of QGDZ01000116.1, from coordinate 19,559 downwards.
GTCATGACAGAAAGGTGAGGAACAGGCAGTCTCGCCGGCTCGACAGTTCCATTGGATCGCGGTACCTGAGGCATAGTGGGAGCAGCACCTCGTTGAGGGGCAAGTCGCTTGGCGGGGTGTTCCATGATCTCTCCCTCGGGACTTCGCTTCCGTGACACAGGAGGGAACTGGAGGTTTGGCTTGGTAGAGAGTGGGGAGATGATGTTAGTTTGGTATGCAGACCAGTTCTGTGAGTGACTCGACGTGGGTGAGTAGTTTGTTGTAACAGCCGGGGTAGGGGGCAGGTTAACGGTGGGCTGCATAGCAGCTGTCGGTGAAGCGATAGGTGAGTGTTGACCCTTGTTTGCTGGAGAAGGGACGTGAACCGGTGATGCTGGCAATCGTACAGCTCGTTCGTAGTACTCGTGAAAGCAGGAAAGCTTGTCCAACCAGTCATTCCACTGGTCCTTCGTCGCCACCAAGTTGTATCGCATGTTAGACAGAAACTCCACTTCCATGACGTGAATCTCTTGCACATTGAAGCATGACACTTCGGCCCAAGTCTTGTTCGTGTAGGTGTTATCATCCAAGACTGTCAGATGGTCAGTTGACGCCCAGCAATACGAGTGCTCTTCACTTACATTTGTTCCCGAGCATTAGTGCCACCGTCAGCAACCTATATTCGCTACCAGCGCGACCGTTGATTTGAGGTGTCGACATCTTCAGTCGGTAGATGAAAAGTAAAGCCAACAGAATGACATTCTGGGTCACTTGTGTCGTCGAAAGAACGCTGTACACCCACTTTCGAAATTGGTCGAGAGGTTTGGCAAGAGGTGGTAACCGGGGAACAAGTGCATTAGGGCCCATTGCACGAATTGACCCAGCCTGCTTGAGTTCATCGATAGACTCAAACCAGAACAAGCAAGTCATCTAAAACATGTTAGTTATTTGTGCTCTCCATTGTTAAGAGAAATACGCACTTGGGCAGCGAAATCGGCCAGGTTTCCACCCGCAGGGCTGATGCACTTGGGGATCACAAGGCTGTGATAAACAAGAGACTCGGCGTCATCTCTTGTCGCAGTGGATGTCGAATCAGCAGGCGTTGAAGGCTGGGCAGTTTGTCCAACGACTGGGACCGTGTGGGAGGCTGTCGAGATTGATCCATTGCGGTGTTGAGAAACTTGAGAGGTGGGGTGTAGCTCATGGGTCGGATGTGTGGATTGCTCCTGTTGATAGTAGTGGTTATATGTGTTCTGCGGTTGTGGTTGATGCTGCTGTTCGGGTTGTTGCACAGGATATCGGTAGTACTGTGATTTCCCCGTGTCGTTTATCGTAGCTGGAGCTCGAGCAGTTTGAGGAACGGCAGAAGTGTAGTTGTGAATAGCATGGCTATCCCAAGAAGCCACCGGAGGCTGGAATACGGTACTCATGTCGTCGGTAGGAGGAGTCCTAAGTCCGTCTCCCAGCGATAGTGTATCTTGAAATCGAGAGGGTAGCTTTGGCAGCTTGATGCTTGAGGGAAAGCTTGATTCCCGACTGCCAGAGCCGTGGGGAGGTGAGGGAGGAAAGTTCAAGGTCGCAAGCGAAGAACCGACCATGGAGACTTATACGTATTGCCGAGGTGAATCGTCAAAGATTTGGTGCACCACCAAAGCCAGGAGATTGATATTATGAGGCTTCACTTTGATGTGCAAAAGCCCCACTGCAGACGGCAGGCACAAAAGGCAATTAAGCCAGAACGTTATGTCAAGTAAATGACAACTGATGTATTGTACAAGTGAAGTAACAATACAAGTGTACCCCACCAAGGCTTGAACTTGAATTCGTTCGTATTATTCAATAGGTTCGTTTGTTCGAGAGGGCGTAGAGTTTGTTCAAAGGACCTCAAGGAGCGCAAGTGCCATTATCGAGCAACACTGACAGGCAGTGCAAAGAATTCGCAGTAGACCGGCTGCAAGCGACTTCGAGGATGACTGTTTCGATTTTCTCGGCGACAGACCGGGTGTTCAACGAGGATATCGGAGGAGGAGTAGAGGTATATCCAGAGCTAAGTGTAAATTCGTCAAGGCTGGAGATCAATTGTATTCGCTGGGAGGATGGTAGTTGAGGATGGATGTCTAAGAGAGGAAGACTGGATAGGAAAGAAAGGAAGAGGAGGGAAAAGGAAAGAGTAAAAAAGAAGCAACCACGAATGGGTTCAGTCACTCAGTCCATGGCTGGTGGTTGTGTGTGTATGTACAAAGTCCTGGAAGGTAAGGTAGTTTACTTTCATTCACTTGGACTTGGTAGTCTGGTTGTTCGTCAAGTGTGGTTCTCTCCTAGACGCAGCATAGCATAGCGTAGCGTAGCGTAGGGAGTAAGGGTAAGGTAGGAGGAGTAGGGGTGTCCGTCGGGTCTAGTCCCACAAATACCTGGTAGCCCCGTCCATTCCCAATGGTACTTGGTTGCAGCACCTGAGCGCCCACTATCCGCAAGTACTTTTTAGTGGACTAGGACATCTCCTTCCCTGGAGTGATGCCCTGGATCATACTCCATGGATGGGCTGCTGGCTGGACTGCCACTGGCTTAATGGAGCCATGGCAGACAGAGTTCCTCTCCTCTCTCACTCACGCACTCACTTTCAGTCTCAGACAAGACATTGCACACGCACACCCGCCCGGCCGTCCCTGGGTAGGCCAGGCTGCGCGCCGTGTGGTACTAGCCGAACATGTATTGCGATACCTATTATTTCCCAGAAAATTCCACACAAAGCCTGGTACCACGGGCATGGCAATTCTCAGCCCGTCATGTCGCGAGCCTTTGCTAGACCTGCTCTTACGGACTAGACCAGGGCCATCGTGGCGCTCTCCAGCTGACACCGCACCCAGCGACAACCCCCGGTTTCCGTGAGGTGAGGTGAGGTGCTTTGCCTTTCTCTGCCCTGTGTTAGCTGCTATTATTGTGATTACCGTACACCCCCAGCCAGGCCAGGATCTCATCGCTATCACCCACCCCCTCTCTCACTTTACTTGACTTCACTTCCACTGCCGCTAAAACTCTCAAGTTTCCTCCACTCATCCCCAAGCAAGCTTCAATGGGGACCAAGCCCGCTAGATAGCGGAGTCTTGGGTGCTGGAACCTACCATTCACCCACTGCAGTTTAAGCCCCCCAGGCAACTTGATGGAGCATCGATTTCGAGCAAAGTCGCCCCTGGAACGCCCTAGGGGTCGCCCGGTCGGTGCCGTGCTTGACGCCGGGCTCTGAGCGGGCTTGACGGGGCTCGAAGGACCGAGGGCGGCGGGACTTGCGAAGGGATACCCAGACTACGTTGCTGTATTGAATTCATACATGGATAGTGAGATATGAAAATCGAAATGATGGCGAATTTGCTGCGGGATACCAATGCGGCGGCTGATGAGCGATCTGTCCCTGAGAGTGCATCCGAATTCGACTTGCACACCCTTATGCACGATTGGATTCCTTCCAAGCCATCCACGAAGCTGGGGCTTGTATGAAAGATCCCTGAAGGTGTCGTTCGGTACAGTGTAAGAGGAGGTTTTCACAAACACATTCGTTGTGGAGTACTAACCATTAATAAAAGTTCATTGGCCACATCGGTTCAGGATTGGCACAAAGCTTCCCATTCATCGGTTGTGGACGGATACAGTAAGTTACAGTGCTGCGACTATTTGTCTGATCAAGGCGTAAAGCCTTGAAGCTGTCAAACTCGAACTGAATTCAACACAGCCTATCTATCTCCGCCGTGTCGCATCTTCGCTTGTCCAACAACTTTTGGTGGTGTGTTGGAACCTTCAAATACTTACCATACCTGTACAAGCGGTGCAACTCTACGGCCACCTTGGATTATCTTCTCATGAGCCATCCATCAATCATGAGTCTGAACCTCAACCCATGAGGAGCCATGAGATGAGCCATGCCGCGGTGCTTACTCCACTTTGTCTCTCCCTGCTAGGAACGTGAAAGCGTAAGTGTAAGTGTCGGCCGCGTGTAAGAAATCACCAGGTTATTCCTTCTGCCCTGTTGATACATATGTACTGTACTGTCTTTGCTTTGCATCCTTGTGCTATGCTGTGCAGCCTATGCTATGTTTTCCGGGCTGGCCTAGGCCATGTTCCTAATAGATGAGGCGCCAACCATCAGTACGCTACTAAACAAAATTAGTTATTACCGTTCAGGACAATGAAGAGGAGAAACGCACCAGAATGTCCGGTATGAGGATGGAGCGAGCGAGACAAGGCCCCAGCTTGACTGACTGAATGAATGAATGAATGAACGAATAACGTTGGGCGACTGAATCAAGCAAAGCTGTCATGTCCCCGACAAGCCGTCCGTTCCACTCACAGGGTAGCAGAAAACTTGAGATCCAGATTGGGAGTGCAGAAATAAATGAGCAGACACTTCATGCGAGTCTAGGGTGTCAGAAGAATTGACCCGTAGAGGCATAAGAGACGAAATAACTTGATCGCATTATGCAAGCTTAGACTAGCAGTTAGGCGACTTTATTTTGGTAACCTAAGCCTGAGAGGACAATTCTTCTGTTACCCACCTGACGAGACGGCGGGAGTTGACGGAACAATATCGTTTCTTGTATTGTTGAAGTCAACTTTTCTGCTACTTCAAGGGTCCTCCCACTGGGAGTAGCATCCATTCGCCGAGAGGCGCTGCGAATCCGTGCCGCTCCTTGAACTATTAACGGCTAAAGCGACTCTCATCAACTTTGTCACCCGGTATGCAAGCACCGTGTTTTCAACATCCTTCCTTTTTACTTCAATCTCGAGTCCTCATGACATTCTGAGACAGGGCGATGAGCATGATGACCTTTGGCGTACGAATCTGATAGTGTAGCACTGGGCCTTCTACTGTACACTCACGCAACCAGCGGAGATCACAGGGAACCAGCGTCTCTTCGGCACGCTTGTTAGCTCTTCCGGATCCTTGGTATCCATAGTGTTGAGTCGTAATTCGTTTCTTACAGTGCCTGCCCGCTAAATCAAAATTCTTTCCAAGTGGAACAAGGGCGCGCAATTCGCCTTATCAACCATCGAAGAAAATAGCACGTAGTTTGAAGCCACCGTCTGGCCCCATCCGATAACCTGGCAGTGAACGGTGGGAATCCCTGCCGCTACGGGCATCTTCCCTCGCCCTGAGGTGCAGCGCCATGCACCCATGGTACGGAGCCAGGAGCCCAGCCCGTCATCACACTTCCAGCAAAGAGGCTAGGGATGATGATCTAAAAACTTAACCGGGGCAACCCATGGTCTAGCCAGTTGACGACAGCAAATCTGCATCTCGCAACCACAAGCTGTGTCAGCCAGTCCAAGACAATACCGGTACGTCCGCGCCAAGTAAAGTAGTCGAGCCTCAAGTCGTAGCACTCAGCAATTAACACATGGTCCAAGACGGGTTGGTTGCCTTTCGACAAAGCCCTTGTTAAGTTGGTGCAAGTACTGTACATGTTTCGGACCTCATATGGCATGCAATGTAAAATGTGTTGGTTTCGCCGAGACCAAAGGTACCTTTGCGAGAAAGAGGAAGAAAGGGAAAAAGAAAAGCCTTTCAAGCTGTGATGTCGTGATGGGCAAGAGGCTTGTTGCCGTTAGAAAGCAAGTCAGTTGTGCACAAAGCCTGTCACTGCATTCCGTTGGCTGTAACCTTGTTTAGCCAAAACCATTCGGCGTGCCCAACAGGGACCAAAATGACATGGACAAACCTTGGTTACATACAGGCTGGTAGACAAAATTGGCGTGTCTATTGCAATTTCGTACAGAAAGACATTTACCAAGGTAACCAGCCAGATTAATCTCTGCGTATGGGGTACTTGCATCTGAACTCAACAATGTTTGGTGTGTAATCCGCAAACCGAAGAGTTTTGTTCTTGGTTGTGCTGTGTCCGAGACTCTCGAGCTGCTGTCTTACACTCTTGCCGACCATCGAATATGATGTATCGACTGATGCGTTGGATAGACTTTTTGATTCATTGTTTTGCGTGTCGACATTAGTCCAGGAGCCCTCGGCAACGCTATGATGGCGTTCAATAATTACATCGTATTCTTGGACTCAGGCACGGATCTAGCAAATGAGTTCAGATGCAAGCAAGAGACAAGCGCAGACACAGTATGTCAGTATGCCACTTACTCGCAGGGAAGGAACCTTACCTTCCATGAGCTCACCGCCAATGAGAGCCCCGGTATATGATAAGGGAACGACTCGTTTGTCTTGTCTTGTCTTTTCTTTTCTTTTCTTTTTCCTCACCCGTAGTACGGATATCCAGAAGACATCTCCGGCTGCTCGGACAACTTGCCCAAGTACGGTATGTACAAAGCCTGTAGCGAGCTGGCTGGGCTGTGATCAGCAGTCATTGGCGAAATCGAATACGCACGCATTTAGGCTTGGTACAGTACAGAAAGTTGGATGTTTCTCGTACCTGTCCTGTCTTGTCTCCTCTGGCTGTCTCGTATGTACCGCCAAACCATGCCGCCGCAGCCTGCTTTCCTCGTATGTGCGTGGGCGTAAAACTCACGAAAAGGATGGGGAAGTGGGTGCATTGATGACCACTTGAGTACGGGTAATCAATCTCGAAAATGTGAACGAATCAGCACGGTACGAGACGCTGTGACAAGTCATCCAGCCAATCACAATGAGGTCTTGGTGGCAGGGAGCATAACCTAACCTTGGAGGTGACTGACCCTTGCTTTCCAATTTTCTCGCTTTGGCGCACAGGACGGACTTGAGCGCAGGGATGATTGGTTATTTGTTTAAAGGAGTGAATTGATCCATGTGGGTGTAATGTGATGGATACATACATCATGAGACAGGCAGAGAGAGAAAGCAGGCAGGCAGGATGAAAGGCAATTGCTTTGCCTATACCAGAGCAGCTGAACGTGTAATCTAACGTCAGGCAGCTACCCAGATAGGCAAGGCAAGACAAGGCAGGAGAAAAGAGAGAATATCGCAATTCACATGAACGACCCCCCGTTCTTTTAGAAGCACCCTACCTGAATAAGCTCAGGGACTCGCTCGATAAACGTTCTGTAGTTATCCATTCTACAAAAATAGATGCAGGTTTTGATATTGGTGATTATAACCCAGCACCCGTTTTCCAGTCCCATTCTTAATAAGGAGGATACATGAATCAGTCAATCGTGTTCGCCCACATCAAAGAAATAATGTATTATCACAAGTCTCTCAAGTCTAGGTCGTCTCCTTGAACTTTGGGACCCGAGGGAAGGTGACCATGGGACCGCTAGGCCAAGCAACTAGAGAAGGTAGTAAGGGGACCGGAGTTGAGAATTGGTCGATCCTGCCCCTCGAGTTCAGTTCTGCAGCGACATTTGATGCATAATCATCCGCAGGTACCTTCGGCCTAGCGTGGGCAAGCAAGCATATAATAAACAGGAGAATCGTTGGCAGTCGGTGTAAGAAGAACTATTGGATTTTGGTATGCGTCAACCCTTTAGAGATCGACATTGAGAACCCTTGTCAGGCCGATGAGGAAGGAAAGCAGACGGTGTTGCTACCTTCCTTGGAAAGTCTGGAATCCCTGGCTGGGTAAGTATAGAAACTGGAAGGAACGGGGGCTCATCTCATCTGGATTGAAGTTGCTGTAATTGGTCAGAGCATTGGCAATTGCAAACCTCAATGTGAACATGGAAGGAAACATCAAATCCAAGACACCGGCACTTTCCCACTTGTGTCGTTGGTTTCCGTCTAACCATCCCTAGCAGCCCGCTGTACTGTACCGCAGTTCACTAAACCTACTAAGGGTACCTGGACATTCCATCCTCCATCAAACCCCCATCTGTTTGTTAACCCCCGGTCGGTCTTCTTTTTCTCACTCTCGAATCACTACCCCAAGGTGGCCCACCATGACTAGGTATCTCGAGCCCACTTGGAACTCATTACAAATGCTCTTGAGATGATAGTCCAGACATCGTCATATTTAGGTCCATTCTTGCATCAAATCCTGCGGTGTGAAACAATTTGATTGTCATCCGCACAGAGAAGCTCTCGGCCAAGCCTGTTACATCCAAGAATGGGACCGAATTGCAAAGAGAGCCTCCTAGTTCGTGTTGAACATAAGCCAATCACATGCCACAGCTATATCAACTTTGGAAAGCTTGCAGAGCTTGTGGCAAACCCAGAACACAGACGCACCGCCAATGCAAATATGGTGGGGTCCCGGGCAGTGGTTCTGACTTGGGTTTGGCCCATTTTGCTTTGTTGCTGTGCATTTGCTTTGCTTGCTTCATCTGTACTCAACAGAAGACAAGCGACAGACAAGGGGGCTCGATCCCTGATGTCTATACCAGGCTTGGCTGGTCCGTTGCTCCTTCCCCTCCGCTGCATCCGCCATCGTCGTCGTTGACCGCAGGCCTCGATGACATATGCTAATAATGTCGGTTCCCCGGCCTTGCTGCTGTTGGCTACTGGTGAGCATTTGTTCGTATTGGAGGGGTGGGGTTGAAGACATGCCATTCTAGCCAAACCCCAACTACAACTACAGTTGAGCGACCAGCATCTTTCGGATACACATTTTGATATACGCCAAAGCCTCATGTGCTCCGCCATCAGCGGTGCAAACAGTTGGCAAGGAGCTTGATGTGGATGCTGAAGGCTTGGTTATGCGGCCCTTCTGCTGAGTCTCACAAGGTAATCTAACCGTCACAAAAGATCATGCTTCGAGACAGCATCCAAGGGCTTTTGCCAACTAATTACACTTGTCTTTGTGTTGCCCAATCGTCAACGGGTATCATTATTTGGACCTGAGAACTTCCTAGGCTTCAGGTCTTTAGATCAACCCAAACAGGCGTTAATCGACTTCAGAGGCTAATGCTCTATTTCCGCCAGCCGCATATTCACCATCAAACACCGGATCAAGGCGCCGTCTAACCTGACGATATTAGCGACCTGGGCACTATTTAACGGCCATCATCACTTTTCGCAACTAGACATCGCTGGTCCGGGTGCCGTCCTGGCGTTTCCACAGTCGAAAAGTTTACTCCCTTGCGAATTCCAAATGGGCCGCGAAGCCGTGTGACACCATAAGCTTTATTGCAGACAAAGAATGTCCCAAAGCATATCACTTCGTTAGGCATGTAATCCGCCCGCCCACGGCTACAAAATTCGCCCCGAATATGCATCCACACGTCTATGGCATTCAATCACACCATTGCTACGATACGGCATTTCAACTTGTCGGGCACTGATTGAATGATCACACCGGCAGGTCGCACGCGCAGCACTTGGTGGCTCGCCAGTAGGCAAATGGAGCCAGCTTTTGAGCGGTTATTAACATAAATGCCTCCCCTATCCCGATATCTTGGTCTCGTTGTCCGCTTCAGAGATCACTCATCAAATGTTCAAAACAGGTCGTTTCATGGTGCACCAACCGGTTGGTAGCGTCGCATGTTGAGCTTCCATTGGTTCATTTACTCCCCTTAAGTTTACCGACACAACTTTCACGGTCCCAAGGTATACATACATGCTGTAGTGTTTAATCCTCGCTGCTGCTATCAGAGCCAACCACTGGGCCTCAACTGAGAGACTTCTGATCTGGCTGGGCTAGTTCCGCCATCTTTATCTGCGGCCCAACCCCATTAATGATGGGCCTAATAAAGGTCAAATGTCGATGAGTGATGATGCACGGTTAGTCGATCGAAGCCGCTCGAGGCAGATTGCAGCTGTTTGGGGCGGAGAAGCATTTCACAAAACACCCGATACTTGGATGGGCACCGGTCCGGAGGTTTGCCTATATCAACATAGGTAGCATGGCATGGAGGGATCATCACACCTCCTAACGAAATAAAGATGATGCTCTTCCAATGGATCAACAAGTGACTCGGAATTCGTAAGAACAGGGTTTCTCTTGACCCCTTGTTCAGCCGAATAACGAGGCCAAGCTAATACCAGCATCGTGTTCCGTGATGCGAGCTTTTGGCTCAGCGTGGAGAGACAAGTCTGATCCACTTGACACTTTACCTTTGATAGCAATCCACATGCTCTCAGGCCATGTAGCCCATATCACTCACCCACTCGGCGCCCACGCCCTTGGACATGCGCGATACTGATTCAAGTGTGAGGAATTTGTGATGCAGGGATGTCCAGGCCTGGGCGAAGTCCCACGCTTACAGCCCCCATCAGTTGTCCTCTGATGGGCTGTAAGTCGTCGTGCCGTCCTACGTACATGACCGAGAGAAAATGTCCAGGGTGGCTCGTCCCTGCTTCATTATTGATTGACATCAATCTCTTGGTGGTCAAAAACGGCGCTGATCTGGCTCGGACACTTCCTTCTGCGCCGTCTTGGCGTTGTCCGTTTGAATACTCGAATCACTGCTATGTATGGGACAAAATCACAAATTTACAACAACGCATTTGCCATGACCGGGTGGCGATATCGGAAGCCTGTTGGTGATCCATGGCCTCTTCATGTTGACGCTCATTTCAATTGGCACGGCGTCCATCGTGATCTGGCGATTTAATCCTTCTTATTAGCATTGAAACATTATCAGCCTCGCGGCTTAGGCTCTCGCCCTTTGCATGATTTTGACAATGGGGGTTGGTTTAAACAATATTATAGGGGGGCATTTGTTAGAAAGAGTGAACTGGTAGCTCCATCATAGCTGGAACGATGTAGAAACATGCATCAGTATCAGCTTTGGCGGTTAAGAACCGACGAATATCATGCTCGCTACCACAGGGTAGGTAACATGGTTGTCAGATAACCCTGGCCATTTCATCTGTGACCCAATCGGAAGACACAAAGTTTTGGAGTTCAACTGGTCATGATGCCCCTCCCCCTCGATATGACTTTGCATCTTGAGTTTCAGGCCCATGTTTTGTTCAACGATGAAATAACGAAGTGATGATCAGCGAAGACATCGGCTTGGTAGTGATAGATTCGACACAACTCGTGCCAATACCAACATGTGGCCATCCTTGTCCAAGCCACCCTTGGCTAGATGAACAAGGGCGTTTAAAGCCATGTCAACAACCCCTCTTCAAAACTTGAGATTGGCAAACTTCTACATACAGTTGGCCGCAACTGTTGCCTTGGCTAACTCTACTGAGTTCAGGCAAGCCGCCGAGGTTCCCAAGGGAGTCAGTCTGTACTCGTACTCTGCACTCAGCATTCAAGCCGAGGAGAAGTCTGAGGAGGGAGGGAGGCCCATGCAAGCACTTAACGCGCGGCGCGTTTAGCCGGCGTTAGACGGGGAGACTGACGCCATGATCCGGGGCCCTTCCTCTTCCTTTAACCTCCCTTTGTCGCTCGCTGATCTATTCTGATCTGATCACGTCTTGGTTTTACGCCCCCCCTTGAATCATGTTTCGTTGGGAGGCAGACGGTGCTATAGTCCACTACTGTACCTATGTTCTTTTCTCGACAGTACAAGTCCTGAACTTTTGATTTGCTCTTCTCTTTCTGTGGGGCGCACCCTGTCTTCACATTCAGTAGTACTGTCTCGTCCCGAGCTGAACTGAGATCAGGCTTGAGCTTGGGCTTAACTTAGCCAGGTCAGGTCAGGGTTATTGCTGATGCGGATGCAGGATTATCTTTGTTGTCTCGTGTGCGTATGTTTCTAAAACAACAGATGCATGCAACGCACGACTCGCAATATCGGAACGTGCTCATTTCAGGCCACCCCCTCATCATGAGACCTCGTCATCGAAGAGATTGCCGCTCGTCGTGCAGGACTCCTCTATTCCTCTCAAGTCTCGTGTTGGATGAGTGCATATCCATGTCTGAGAATTCACAGCACCAAGTCAGCGACCGATCTTCGACTTATTTCATGCCTTTGGGAACCACGCAACAGATATGGTTGTGTTTCATTGTCTTCTTTTGCTTTGTGCACTTGTCTCGGTTCGCCTTGGCTCGAATCATGGGATTATCTGACTGCATATGGTCCTTGACTAAGCCAAGTGGCTTGCCGAGAGGATGGCGGTGTCGAGGCTTTGACAGCTTTTGACTTCAATAGACGCCGGATTGCGTATGCCCCTCATGCATATGTATACGACGAGAGGACAGAGGATGTCATCGTTACGGTCGCTTGAGCCACCACTCTTCATTCCAGATTGAATTCTTCCTTGTTCATTGGGGTGACCATTGAATGATTCTGTCAGCACAAAGGTACTGACAAATGTATACCTTGAAGCCTGGTCCAAAGGCACAGCGAATGGAAGAGCCGTCACCCGGCTGCTGCAGCCTGGGGTTGTGATCGTGCAAAAGCTCGCCGGCTGCCTCTCGTTGAAGACTTCCACATCATAGTGCACCTATGCCTACATGCCCAGACGGAACTTTGGTGCAAATATTCATGGATGAATATGAAGTGGACGCAGGCTACATGAGTATCACATGAAGAACCAGACACTTATGTTTTTACATGTGAGGTAACCTGTGTATATCTGCAGATTGACCGTCCGTTTAGTGGTCTGAGCTGGAAATAACGCCTACAAACTCACACGTTGAATGCAGCCCAAACGCCTGCTAATCTATCTACTCACATCACAGCAAACATTGCCACCCCGGCGACACTGCAGTCCATCGCTTCGACCCAGATACGATACTACACTCGCCCAAGAAGATATATCCACGGACGAGCAGTTGAGCATCACGAACAGCTTCTGCAAGTGCCCCGAGGCTGGGCTTCTGAAGTCGATAAGGTGAATATCTTCATCAGCTGTCATAGGATGGAGAACCCACCGGCCGTGACCCGATCCCCCAAAAAGCACATCATATTGCCCCGAGGCGATAAGTGTCGCGTACAAGCGAGAACTGGATATGTTGAAGTTATCCTATGAGTGTCTCTTGTGAAAAGAAAAAAGCACTATCGGACATGAACGTGAACATACGATCAACCACGATACCTATTGGCTGTGCCCAAAGCAAGATAAGAATGTACCTTGAGTCGTTTCTCCATGAGGAAAACCCTGGAAGACAGCTCGTCGGCACCTTTCGAGTCGGCACTGAGTCGGGAGCTATGAAGAAAGATCACTGGCACGGTTAACCAAAACAGTCTTCGCAACTCGAGTAAAAAGATGGCCTGATTTATCGACGAGTGACATAGCAAAGGTAATGAGTCCAGGCCTTTTCTAGCCCGGTACCACTCGGACAGCTTTATGTGTTCGCACGATGTGGCTTGGTCTTCGAAAGACAACCTTTGTTATTGCTGGTCAAATGTCAGTGTCTCGAAAGACGAGCGAAGACTGCCCTGCGATGTATTGCGATACAAGTGGTATATTCTATTCCGTACGATGTATCCAAAAGATCGCAGGCCTGAATTGGGCATTGGTGCCTGGAAGAGTGTGACTGAATTCGTGTGAAGTTATCTGTTAGTGGCACAAGTCTCAACATGGCTGTCTCGCAGGAGGTGATCAAGTAAATCAAAACTCAGGGTGGTTTGTTCCGGTGCTCTATATAACCCATCTCTAACGATATTTAAGAGACAGAGAAACTGGGCGATGCATGCCTTGATGGGATGGATGTAGGAACCCGTAGCACGTGTTACATGTCCGCCTTACAACAGGCTCACACAGAGACATAGTGAAATGATATATACTATAAGACAATCGCAATAAGGCAGAGTAAGTGTACTGCGTTGTATGTAATGTGTTTATTACTGCCAACTCATCAATCTGCATATTACCGTCTAATTAGTTACCTGTACTTGTCCCTGTACTTGTGTCTGTACTCCCAATCGCATCGTCTTGAAGACCAACAAATCACAAGATGGGACGAATGTCACAGAGTATCCAGTTTCACGTTCCTGTATTTTTTCCCTCAAGGTCGGGTCTTCGGCATGAACTGCATTAAGTGGAAACCTGGTGTGTGACGTCTTGATACAGGCCAGGGTAAGGGTTCTGGTACTGGGTCTGGGCCTACCAGGGTCTTCTTTATGTACATAGATACGATACGTTAATGTTGAGGCTTGGGCGGAAAGATACAGAGAAGAGGCCTCTTTACTTCCGAATTAACCGTATGGAAGCCTTCTCGTCCTGTTGGAACAGACGAGTTGAGTTCCGGAAGTCTAAAGGTTACATGCGTATTCTATATCGGAGGGACAATCAGGACTTGATTTGGCTCCCCGTATTCTCCCCGCATAAGTCAAGTTAACTAACTTAAGCGGTTTCTAAGTTAGGAGCAACGTTGAGTCTGAGAGATCTACATAGACAGACTTGTCCAAGCCACTGACTGACTGCAATCCGTATTCATAAACCGCTCGTTGTTCCCAACATATTCTTCCCAACCGCAGTTCCTTAGACGTCAAGTCTGAGTGAATTCATAATCTGTTCTCAACACCAAATCTTCCCCTTTGTGATATCTCCGCGGTGTTCCCGTTTACTTCCTACGTCATACCTTTCAACTAGGACATCCCTGTTCTTAGTCAAGTTCATTATCCTGCCTGCAAAAGTGTCTGTCTGCCAGGACAGATAATTGGTTTTTTAACTAATTCGTGGGTCTGGCCATTTGAATTCCTCGTGAGAAATCGCCCTGGCCGAGGACTGATTCTTTACAGTCCTGGTCCTTGTTCAACAAAATATTTTCCCTCCACTTTGGCCTCAGATTGCCGAAGACCTGAAAACGAAACCCAATCGGGCATTAAAAAGAGAAAGAGTTGGGCCACAAATTGAATCCCATATAATCAAACATTCGAAACTTCAGCAGAGTTGTAATTGCACTTCTTTCGATACACTAGCGAGTCTTGGCCAAGATGCAGCGCTCTGGCTCGTTCGAGAGGCGCAGTTCTATCAATCGGAGACCATCGCCAAGTCCTTCACCAATTCCTACGCCATCATCTAGAACTCGAACACCTTCGCCTTCTCGCGGTCGGCATCGAGGTAGCAAACCTCCTTCTTCACGACCAGTCTCACGTTCGAAATCTCGGGGACGGTCCTCTTCACGCTCAAGTTCACACTCGCCATCTCGTCGCAAGAAGCGTAGCGATGACCATCACCATCATCATGGTCTTTTCAAAACCACTGCTGGTCTGCTAGCAGGAATTGGTGTTGCTACCGTGATAGCCCATAAGGTCTGGCCGAAGGGCGTTCTGCACGGCGACCACGAAGACTGGGAGCATTCTTCTGCCAAGCATGACAGGAAGCCAACACGTCGTCGTCGCTCACCTGAGAATGCTGAGCGTGTGTATGAACGCACTACAAGACGGCATGGTGATGTTGTCTACCAAGAAGAGGTCAGCCGCAGACGGCCTCAGGGTTATGAGAGAATGCCACAGGAGCATGTAAGGATACGACATCATGCTGAACGGTTACCGTATCCTCCCGATGACTATTATGTTCAGGAGCAGCCTTTCTATCCTGCCGAACGCAGAAGGACTGTTGCTCAGCCTGCTCCTTATCCTCCTCAGTGGTGATACACTGATGGAGACGAGGAATGTATGATCTATTTACGTTGATATGATCTTTGTTTATGTTAAGTGGGAAATGGGGTGGTTTATTCTGACCTACTGGTGGCGAACTGGCATAGGATCTGGGCGGACTGGCGATTGCGTTTATCATTTCGTTACAAACACACTGGTATTTCGATAAGCACATGTACAAGCGATTTGTTAATATATATCTTGAATGTATTCTGTAACACTCGTTCATGGTGGTTCTATGCTATGCTACCATACCCAAACTCCGCTCGAAAACCAATTGCCGTCCTGTATACCTGCTCATCATGAGAACCTCCTAAATCACTATGCATTCCGTATATACCACATAACCCATCATATCTCGCTTGTCCCTGGAGATGACGGAGCACTGCTAGGCGGTTCCTCCGTTACCTCTTGTGGTGCTGCACTCTGTACAGCCTCCCTCCAGCCTTCACCAGCGGTGCGTCTAACAAAGACTGCGTTGAGAGTATCTCCAAAATACCTCTCACGGCGGGTTGTCCTCCTCTCGCCGCCTTCCATGGCTGAGTATGCACTGCGTGTCGTGCGCATCCTCTTTCGTGTGCCGCCTTCGCTTAGAATGTTACTCAACTTGAGCCGCTCTTGCATCAGGGTGTTGTCAAACTCCACGATCCCGCGGACCCATGGCGCCACATCTAAAACAATAAGTGTTGTGGTCCGGTCGAACACTGATGGGTCAAGATAACTGGCGTATGTTGTCTTTTCGTTTATAGCAATAGGGTCGAATGCATGAGCCAGGTCCATGCGATCCATGGGCCGGATCTGAGGCTCAAACGAGTGATCAAGAGACTGGACGACTCGCTCCTCCGTCAACGGCTCGAGAAGAGGGGTGGCGGCCGTATCGAGTTCTAGTGAACTATCGAGAAGTGTCTGTCTGGCCAGGGATTTGATAGTGAAGGAAAGGTCAATGCTGGGCGAGGAATACAAGATCTTAGGGTCTGCCTCAAGAAGTCGACGCCCAAGTATGAAATCATCCCGCATCTTGACTGGAATTTCAGGCAGTTCTGGATCGATCGTTTCCTGAAGATCGATGCCCAGCGTGCCGCTTGATAGCAAATCTGCATCGCCCATGGAAGTGTAGAACTCATCCATAATCGTCAGCGCTTCGAGACTCTTGCTTTGCTTTGAAGCGGTATGAGATATACCATCTGCCCATGAATGCAAGTTCAACGAGTTCTCCCAGTCACCCATGTCCAGTGCCCAAGAGTCCCATGACTGCTTCAATGCTTCTTCCTCAGACTTCATTGGGTCGGGACAAGTAGCTATCAGATCTCGACCGATCCAGCCTAAACCCTTGCAATAAGTCTCTTCGCTCAACACCCGTACCACGTCCCCGTTCTCATCTAAATCAGATCCCTTAGGCCATCGCAGGTAGAACCAATCGTTTCCTCCCTTGCGATCCCCAACTCCAATTTGGCACCAGTAGTTGAGCTCTGTTAGCGAAGCCCTGAGATCGTGTTTGCGAGACTTGTACAATGCTTCGACCGCCGTGCGTCGTAAAATGTGACCCTCGTTAGCTGCTGTAAGGAGGCAAAGGTCGACAGCAAGATCCGTAGGCGGGGGCGAGAAACGGAAAATGCCATGAAGGTTGAGAGTCTGGAGAGGCACCAACTTTTCGTCGTTGCAAGTCAGGATAAACGGTCGTTTCGATTGTGCCATCATGCTCATCAATGTCGCCCAGAACTGCTTATCTTCTTCGTATAGAATATCCACCTCTTCCAGTAGAATCAATGACTGTTTCTGACTCTTAGTCGAACTGGCCTTTGTCGTCTCTGTCTGCTTTTCTTCACTAGACTTCTTGGTCGTTGGTCTGGAGGCTGTCTTCTTCTGGAAGAAGCTTGTCATTGTGCCCTGTTTTCCAGCCTTCACGTCGCGCGCCACTTCATCCTGTTCTGTAGTTTTAGAACCGTCCTGTATGCGATGTTGCTGAACGAGATGATTGCGCGTCATATCGCCAACCTTCTCTAGAA
Organism: Fusarium incarnatum; assembly: GCA_004367075.1. NCBI lineage: Eukaryota > Fungi > Ascomycota > Sordariomycetes > Hypocreales > Nectriaceae > Fusarium > Fusarium incarnatum. The sequence goes on along the minus strand of QGDZ01000116.1, from coordinate 2,202 downwards.
TGTCTTTGCCGCTTCGCCGGCTTCCAGGGTGGATTTCGAAGATCTCGAAGCCCAATTCTCTGGCAATAGCATACACAGTTGATGTCTTTCCACTTCCATGGGGACCACTGATAACGACGGCATTTGTCAGGCGTTCCTGGTCTTTGACTCCTTTTGTCATGTCACCATTCCGAATGACTGTCTTCTTCAGTAGGCCTGAGCCCGCGGGTGCCCAATCATCCTCATTTTCAGAAACCTCTCCCATTTCATTTGCCTCCTCTTCGCTGCTGACGATAAAGTCATCCAAGTCATCCTTCTTCCTCTTCTTTTTCGGGGCTGCCTTGGGCTTCGTCTTCTTGGCCGTAGGATTATCTTGGCCTGCCGAAATGACGGATTGGACTTGGAGTGTCTGCAGCCACTCTTTGAGTAGGAGAGCTTCCTTGCCACCCTGTAGGATTTCTGATGCCGTGGTCGGAGCGTATTTGTGTGTCCAAGCTAATGATTCGCATGTTGATCGGTCGTATGCGGAGAGATTTGTCTCAAGTGATTGATATAGACGGTGAATTGCAGGATGTGTGTTTCTTGGATGCACAGTGATATTGTCAGCTGGATCGTCGTCTTCCTGGGCAGCAGCATGCCGTAATGTTCGTAATTCCGAGCGGATGCGTTGCTGGAGTTTTCGACCACTTTCGAAGTGTCGGGAAGGTTTGCGCAGCTCTTCGGGCACTGGTTCAAAACGGTCATCATTCCTGGGAAGCGAATCACAAATAGCTGTAAAGTCCATGCTGGAGCAAAATCGATCCAAGACAGACTCTTCATGATTTATCGTTACAGTAGAGCCCTTGGACTTCTTACTCATGTGCTCGTCAGAGAGCGATGCTGTCGGCTCAAGTTCAACATCAAAGCCACGAACGTGAGCCATCCCCTTCGCAGGCCAAAGAGGCTGCATAGCACCAGGGACTTTCATGACGCCTGTTCTGGCGCCAAACCGCGGTGCCTGCTTGTTCACTGCGAAGGGATTCCGTGCCTTTTTCGGAGACATTGGCGTGGACATTGAGACTACTTGACGCGTCGAAGGCGAGCGTTTCTCGACAGCAGCTTCCTCCACCTTCATAACCTGCTTTGCCTTCCCCATAAAGAGCGGGTGTGTGGTCTTAGTCTTTGAAGCATCCTGGGTGGTAGTGGTTTCCTTCGACTTCTTTCCTCGTTTCTTCGGCGGGGTTGGAGGGAATAAGATCTTGCCATCCATGATTTGGGCGATCTTGTCGCCCAGCTCTTTGCGACTGGCATCATCATGTCCGTATTTTAAGCACACTATCCGGGAAGGCGCATATTTTGGTCTGGTCCTAGGTGGAGACCTCAATGTTCCAGTCCTCAGGTTCAATCTCATAACCTTTGCTGTATTGGTGTTGGTATCGGTATTGGGGAGGCTCGAAGGTTTAGCGGTAATCGAATTCGCATCACTCTCAATAGAGTTGGCGAGGGAGTCGTTTGTCGAGGGAGTCGAAATACCACCAGCAACGGACCCAATAGGCTTCAGGCCAAGGCTTTGCTCGATTGTCGCGTTTCCAGAAGCTGCGTGTCCTTGGCTCTGGCGTGTTCGCCGTTGTTTCTTCGGTCCAGACTCATCTTGGGGGAGAGGTGCTTCAGTCTTCCTCCGTTTCCTTCCGTTCTGTCCTTCCAATGCTAGCTCGGTGTCGTCGTGGGGAGTTCCATTGCTCGTAGAGGAATCGGTGATAACTATTTCGGAGGTAGGGCCTTTAGTGAAGAAAGGATGAACTTTCTTTACCTCTGGCTCCCTAATGCCTTCTTGGGCCATCCTTTCGACCAAGATGGATCCCATTGATGCGTGAAAGACTGCAGGCGTATCTGTAAGCATGCAAAGCTAACGGTCATGGAACGTTAAGGGTTTATGTACCTTAAGCTAGGAGTCAAACCACCATTTCACGAATACAATTCTAAAAGTGAGAGTTGGTTAAAAAGAGGAGAACAAGGATGTGACAAGGGGATTATAGAAACAGAGAATGCAAGACTCCAACATGAAGTGTACTTGTCTTGGTAAAAGGGAACCGAAAGCGTTGCCCGTGGATATTAAACGTTTAAAGAGGTTGGCCATGGGTTCGCGTTAAAGTGACCACTGAACGCGTCTTCACGCGCTAAAGTACGTGCCTTTGCTCTACGTCAGGGATTAGGTTCAGTGCATACCTATGGTCGGGGGGGGGG